>CAUYQG010108001.1:0-203200 GCA_963574415.1 Tarsius wallacei
CCTCCTGTTCAACATAATATTGGAAGTCCTAGCTAGAGTACTAGGACAAGAGAAGGAAATGAGAGGTATCCAAATAAGAAAAGAAGTCAAGTTATTCCTCTTTGTTGATGATATGATCCTATACCTCAAAAATCCAAGAGAATCTGTTAAAAAAAAAACTCCCTTGGACTGAAAAAGACTTTGTCAAAGTATCAGTCTACAGAATAAATGTGCAAAAGACAGTCACATTTGTATATACCAACAACAAACAGGCAGAGAACCAAACAAAAACACAATCCCATTCACAGTAGCTACAACAAAAATTAAATACCTTGGCATCTTCCTAACTGGAGAAGTGAAAGACCTTTATGAAGAAAACTACAAAACACTACTCACAGAAGTCAAAGATGACATAAACAGATGGAAAAATACATGCTCAAGGATAGGAAGAATCAACATTGTTAAGATGTCCATCCTACAAAGGCAATCTATAGATTCAATGCTATACCCATTAAATTGCCAAAATCATTCTTCTCAGATCTGGAAACAACAGTACAAAAATTTGTATGGAAACATAAATGACTATGAATAGCCAAAATAATGCTTAGCAAAAGGAACAAAGTGGGAGTTATCACACTTCCTGACTTTAAACTTTATTATAAGGCAACAATAATTAAAAAAACCTGATATTGGTACAAGAACAAGAATACAGACCAATGGAATGGGATAGAGACTCCACAAGCAAAACCTCAATTTCTCAACCAACATATCTTCGACAAACCCTCCACCAATAGCCACTGGGGAGAGGAGAACTTATTCAGTAAATGGTGCTGGAAAAACTGGCTGACCATGTGCAGAAGAGTGAGACAGCATCCTTACCTATCACCATACACAAAAATCAACTCCAAATAAATCAAAACCTAAATGTAAAACCTTAAACGTTAATAATCTTAGAAAACGCAGGGGACACCCTTATGGAGATTGGAATAGGCAAGCAGTTCCTAATCAAAACCCCAAAAGCACATGCCATAAGAGATAAGATTGACAAGTGGGACCTCATCAAACTGAAAAGCTTCTGCAAAGCAAAAGAAACCATCAATAGAGTGGGGAGATAGCCCACAGAATGGGAAAAATAATATTTTCTAATTGCATATCTGACAAAGGTTTAACATCCAATATCTACAAGGAACTCAAACATGCTGAAAGGAAAAAACAAACAGCCCCATTAAAAAGTGAGTAAAAGACATAAATAGATACTTCTCAAAATAAGACGTACAAGCAGCTAACAGACACATGAAAAAATGCTCAGCCTCACTAGTCATCAGAGAAATGCAAATCAAAACCACATTGAGATACCACCTAACTCTAGTAAGAATGACCATCATTAATAAAACAAAAAACAACAGATGCTGGTGAGAATGTGGAGAAATGGGAACACTTCTACACTGTTGGTGGAAATGCAAAGTAGTTCAACCGCTATGGAAAACAGTGTGGCAATTCCTAAGATAACTAGATTTTGGCCTTCCGTATGACCCAACAATCCCCCTTCTGGGAATATATCCGGAGGAACTTAAATCATGCTACAAAAAAGATATCTGCACACGCATGTTTATTGCAGCACTATTCACAATAGCAAAAACATGGAACTAAACATGCTGCCCATCAAAACTGGACTGGCTAAAAAAAGTAGTACATATATGTATATGATGGAATATTATGCAGTCATAAAGAAGAACAAAATTTTGGACTTCGTAGTAACTTGGATGGATTTAGAGTCTATCATACTCAGTGATCTATCACAGAAACAAAGAACTGAGTACCACATTTTCTCACTCATAAGTGGACCCTGAATAGTTACCATAATACAATAAGAAAAGAACTGGCAGTAGGAGAACACTGTCAGGGAAGGGGCAGGGCACATAACATCTCTAAGGGGTCATTGATCTCAAACCAGGTGAAGTGGGGACCAAAGGGAGGCCCAAACTTTACCTGTACAATGACTACTTGTATACCTAAATCTGCATTGTATCCCACACCTTTAAAATAAATCATAAAGCTGGGCTCGGTGGCTCAGCCTGTAATCCCGCGCCTTTGGGAGGCTGAGGTGAGTGGATTGCCTGAGCCCGCGGGTTTGAGACCCGCCTGGGCAAGCGAGACCTCACCTCTACAACAAATCAAAAAAAAAATCAGCCGGGCGTGGTAGCGCGCGCCTGTAGTTCCAGCTACTCGGAAGGCTGAGGCGGAAGGATCGCCGGAGCCCAGCAGGTCGAGGCTGCAGTGGCTGGGAGCGGCCACTGCACTCCAGTCAGGGCGACAGAGTGAGACTCCAACTCAAAAATAAAATAAAATAAAATAAAATAAAATAAAATAAAATAAAATAAAATAAATAATAATAAAAAATTTAAAAAGCAGCACTTTCATATGGTTCCACCTAAGTCCCAGCACTACTGCTCCTGTGGACTACTTGAAACCTTATTCTCCACCTTCCTGGGGTTCTATATATGTTCCTGCTGTTCACTTGTCTGGGCCTCTGACAATTGTAGGGTCAGAGGATCCTAGGAGCCACTGGATGCCTTGGTTAGAAGTGCCAGCTATTGTTCCGAAATACTCACAATAAACTATTGTGTTTCTTTTCTTTTCTTTTCTTTTCTTTCTTTCTTTTTTTTTTTTTTTTTTTTGAGTCAGAGTCTCACTCCATCGCCCAGATTGGAGCACAGACAGTGTCATGCTTACAGCCACCCCAGTCACATTCTGCTAGGTTCCAGCGATCCTTCCACCTCAGCCTTCCAAGTAGCTCGAACTACAGATGTGTGCTACCACACCCAGCTAATTTTTTTAAATTGTAGTGATGAGGTCTTGCCAAGTTGTCCGTGCTGGTCTTGACCCTGCAGTCTCAGGCAATCCACTCGCCTCGGCTTCCCAAAGTGCTTGGATTATAGGCTGAGACACTGAGCCTGGCCTATCATTTTTAATCAATGTCTGATGTACCTATCCCTCTTAAATATCCTGCTCCTGATAGTGTCACCAAATTCTGTACTCAGACTTAATAAGTCTACTTGGGATTCCTATCCATATTTTCCTATCTCACTCTTCTTACCTAGATAATGGGCATCATGCACAGCCTTTGCCTAATTTAACAGCATCTAGCAGAAGTAGTAGAAGTTTGTTTGGTTTTTGGAATCTGTTATACTTGACTGTGTTCATTCAGGTTCTTCTGGAAGCAATCCTGAAACAAAGATATGAGCGAAAAGTTTATTTAGGAAGTAATTCTAGGAATGAGACCAGGATGAGAAGAGAGCCAGTAAAAGATTTGTTAATAAGCAAATGATGAGTGTGATTTACTCAGCTTGATCCTGCTGGAGAAATCTGAGCACCCACGTAGAACATTCTCCTCGATTATATACCAGAGGGGGAAAGACACTGGGGTGTATAAAAGTCAGTATTTAGTTGAGCACCATTCTAGGAGGCAAGGATCCCCTAGCCTTTCCATCCTGCCTATGGGCAGATAGAGTGGACTTGGATGGATACTGAGAGCTGGCAGACAAAAAAAAATGCAGGTTCTAGCAATTAGAAGTTGGCTGTTTTTTTCGAAAATATTCAGAGATTGGTGCTAGAGATAGGGTACAAACACTGGCTTTGTATTCAATCAAACTTTATGTGATCTCAAGGAAATCATTGATATCTCTGAGTTTTCAGTCACAATAAAATTATGAAATAGGGATAGTTCATGAATGATAGTGAGCAGTGAAACTATTACAGTTATTCTGTATCAATTAGAGATGCTATATATGTATGTAAAGTAACATTTTATCTGAAATTTATTTTACCTTCCTGGGGTCAAGTTTTTTACAGAATGTTAACCTATCTCTGAATTCTATTCCAAAAGTATCTGAGCAAGAATCCTGGGTTCTACCCAACTTTCTCAACTTAAAAATTGTTGGTAAGTACTGGCCTACTCTGGATTAGTAATGGAAATGAAAAGTTTTCTTCTTTTGTTTCTAAATTTCTTCCCAATACAAGTCATGGCTTGCCTTGAGCAACTGTGTAAAGTTCTTGCCTCTGGCTCCTGTGTGGGGCTAATGATTTCTTTCTTTTTTTTTTTTTTTTGAGTTGGAGTCTCACTCTGTTACCCAGACTGGAGTGCAGTGGCCGCTCCCGGCCACCGCAGCCTCAACCTGCTGGGCTCTGGCGATCCTTCCGCTGAAGCCTTCCAAGTAGCTGGAACTACAGGCGCGCGCTACCACGCCCAGCCAATTTTTTTGATTTATTGTAGAGATGAGGTCGCACCAAGTTGCCCAGGTGAGTCTCGAACCCGTGGGCTCAGGCAATCCACTCACCTCAGCCTCCCAAGCGCGGGATTACAGGCTGAGACACTGAGCCCATCTGCTAATGATTTCTGAAGAAAATTTGATGCTGTCCCAGAACCGACTTAAAACACATCTTGCAAGAACACAAAAACAGAGGTCCTGATGGATTTAATTTGGGCAAAAACTGACTAGAATTCAACAAATGTTGACTCATTAGTTTTTGTATTGGGAACTGGGAATGACATGGGGTACCTGGACAGGGATGGATGACCTCAATGCAGATGGGGCCAAGAGCCCTCAATTCCCCCAAACAGGTTCCCAGTGGCAAGTGATCTCCAGCTTTCTGCACCTCTCCAGCAGCACAAAAGCAGAAGCAAGCAAACAGCCCAGACTCAGTCTCTAATCACCAGGAGCAGTGAAATGCAGTGGGAATGGATTTGGACGCAGAGCTTCTTTGCTTCTTGCAAATAAGCTCTGGGTAAATTTTTGTACTTGCAACTTCTATGCAATTTGATCTTTTGCATCTAAACCAGATTTTGAAGTGAAACAGACCTTTTGCTCAAACTCCAACTTTGTCCTTCACAAGATGAGCAAGGTAACTTATTTCTGTCTCCATTTTTATATAAAATGAGAGCAAAAAAATCTGCTTTATAGGATTATTATGAGACTTAGCAATAAGTCTTGAAAAATTCTTAACATAGAGTCTATGTTCAACAAATTACATATGCCTCTATGCCTTTTAGACCCATCTAGTGAGACAGTCCATTATCCCTCTAAACTCAACATGTCAAAAATCAAATTTATTTACCACTGCTCAAACAGATTTTTTTCTCTGATTTTCTTTTTTCACAATTTTCTCATCTTTCTTTCTGAGTCCATTTGGCTTTTATGGCTCTTTCCCTCAGACTCATTCACTTAGAAAGTCATGAAGCCATCCATCCTCAAATCCAACTGGTCTGCATTCACTATGGTTCTATTTGTCCCAACTCATCCTCAGGTGCTGCTGCCTGAGTAACCATACAGATCGGTGCTCCATAGCCTCCATGAGTGAGGTCAAGAGCCCACACCTGGCATCAGTGCTATTTTCATGACTGTCAAAACTCATGTTTGCCAGGAGCCATCCATTATCATGCACCTTATCAGTGGATTTTACAGATGCAAATGAAAGTGATGGAACATAGAGTTGAGCTGACAAAGCCAACTCTGCTGAGAAGCCAAACCAGGACATGGTAAATCTAGGGGACCATTAGCACAAGAGTTAAGAAATGGGAGTGAGAGTGGATACTGGGGACTTCAGTGAGGAGACAGGATCTAGAAGGGGGCAAGAAGTGTGTGGAACGTTATTTTTCACCTATCCAGTATTCACCCCATTTTTTCTGGCTATAGACCTGTGTGTTTCCTTTGGGGAAGCACCACTCCTTTATCCTCAGGCAGTAGCTCTAATAATTTCCAGTGGGTGCCCCAAAACTGACCAATCAAGGCAGAAATTCTTGAGTGGTCAACAATGTCTATTCAGGAATGGCCTGTGATCTAAGAATTCAAACCTAATGAATTCTAAGACTTGAGTGGAAGTTACTGCAAAGGCATGTCTTTTGTTTCTTTTTTTCCTTCATCTCAGAACACGTAGACCAACTACTTTGCCTTTGTATGGAATCTGAGAATAAAGTCAACACAGAAGAAAACAAGACTGAGAGACAAAGACAGACTAGACCCTGATGATCCATTTAGCTTCTGGATTGAATTGTACCTCAAGATACATGCTCTGTTTAGCCTGGGTGACTTGGGATTTCTGTCACCACCTCTCTCCTCAATCCCAATTGACAACACACACAAACAAGCTGGCAAAGGTTTTGGTTATGGCATTAATGTTTGAGGACATTCAATCTTGCATCCACATTATATTGAATTAAAAACTGTTCAGCACGTATTTGAGGAAACTTCACCCAGAGCTGTTTGTGCAGACCAAGAGGGCAGCTTTTCTCTTACAGGAATGGTTGTAATTCTTGATCATAAAGGATAGTCGGAAAGGATCACTCACTAAATTAGGAGCAATCTATTCCAACTCCGATTTTAGCCTTTGCTCACTGCTGTTATCTTCATCTGCACTGACTCTTCCTTTCCTTCCAAAAGCCACCCACCCTTTAAAGTTTAAGTGAGTGACTTTTTTTTATGAGCTTGGCAGAGGGTAATCTCTTGCTAGTGTATTAAATCCACAGCTTCCCTTATTATCTCCTCTGTCCTGTTTGACTACTTCTCCTGTATCTGGTTCCCTAGTCAGATTAAAACTTCAGGGCACAGCCTGTAAGACAATCTTTTGGGTGGTAAACGTGAATGTTCCATATAGGAGGAACAGTGTCATTCCTAGAGTGGCTGGCTACACAACAAATATTGATTCAAAGGAATGTTCTGTTCCTCTATTAAGAAGTTATCCACAAATTATTTGCCAGGCTAAAGTTCAGAAGACTTTTTCCTAGGTTTTCTCCTAGGAATTTTATGGTTTCAGGTCTGACATTTCTTTCTTTAATCCATCTTGAGTTAACTTTTGTATATGGGGAGAGATCGGGATCAAGTTTCATTTTTTCTGCATGTAGCTATCCAATTTTCCCAGCACCACTTGTTGAATAAGGAGTCCTTTACCCAGTGTATGTTTCTGTCTGTTTTGTCAGTGACCTAGGTTCTAGGTATTTGGGTTTATTTCTGGATTCTCTATTCTATTTCATTGATCCATGTATGTTCTCCTGTACCAGTACCATGCTGTTTTGGTTACTACAGCCTTATAGCATAATTTGAAGTCAGGTAATGTGATGACCCCAGCTTCCTTCTTTTTGCTTAGGATGGCTTTGACTATTTTGGCTCCATATGAATTTTAGGATTGTTTTTCTTAGTTCTGAGACAAGTGACATTGGTAATTTGATAGAGATTGTATTGAATCTGTAGATTACTTTGGGTAATATTCATTTTAACAATGTTGATTCTTCCAGTCTATGAACTTGTGATGTTTCTCCATTTGTTTGTGTCCTCTACAATTTTTTCGTCAGTTTTGTGTTTTCTTTGTAGAGATCTTTTGCCTCATTGGTTAAACATATCCCTAGGTATTTAGCCTTTTGGCTGCTATTGTAAATGGAATTGAGTTCTTGACTTGATTCCTAGCTTGTTCGCTATGGGTATATAACAGTGCTACTGATTTGAGTGTACTATATATGTATATATATATATATATATATATAAATATATATACAAAATTTGTGTGTGTTGATTTTTGTACGTATACATAAATGCACACACGCTATGGAATACTATTCAGTCATCAAAAAGAGTGAAATAATGCCTTTTGCAGCAATGTAGATGGAATTGAAGAACATCATGCTAAGTGAACTAACGCAGGAACAGAAAACCAAATACGGCATGTTCTCACTTTTAAGTGGGAGCTAAACCAAGGATCCACAAAGACATAGAGAATGGTGTAATGGACACTGGAGACTCAGAAAGGGGAGGGGTAATGGGGTGGAGGAATGAAAAATCACCTATGGGTACACTGTGCACAGGTGGGAGTAGAGGATACAGGGAAAGCCCAGACCAAAAACTATTTTTACCTCCTAAAGCCATTGAAATAAAAAAATTTTAAAAATGTATCCTGTCATTTATAATCTTGTAAACTATAATCATGCAAGCCTTTTCCCTTTTTCTTTTTAAGAGTTGGAGTCTCACTCTCTCGCCCACACTCATGGCCACCCCAGCATTGACCCGCTGGGCTCTGGTGATCCTTCCACCTCAGTCTTCCGGTAGCCAGAACTACAGGCATGCGCTACCATGCCTGGCTAATTTTTTGTAGACACAAGGTTTTGCCAAGGCACCTGGTCTGGTTTAAAATCCGTGGGCTCATGCCATCCATTCACTTCAGCCTCCCAAAAGTGCTGGGATTATAGGCTGAGGCACCAAGCCTGGCCACGTTTTCCCTTTTAAGAAATATTTCTCAAAATATTATCTGATAGAACACTCACATTCTACCAGCTGCATCTATAGGTATACAAGTAGTAATTACATTTCTCAATTTCCATGATAATTTTCTTTATTCTTTTTTTCTCTAGCCCCTCTCTCCCAACACACACACACACACATACACACACACACACACACACAAACACTTCTTTATATGTGTCGACCATTTGATGAAGAGTTATTCCTCTATATTTTGAGGTTTACTCTAATCATTTTTCAAAGGTTTTGTTGTAATATACCCCATATATAACAAAATTGTTGAGGAATCTCCAAATACTAATTGAATTACTCAGGATTGGATGATTATACTTCGTTTAGCTATGATTTTTGGATGTGAAGTCTCGTGATTGAAATATCATGTTGCACGCGTAACAGATAGTCCTGTGTCCTGTAGTAACATTCCTCACATTTGTATTATAGGATTAAATATGAATGAACACTCCATGGTGTACTACAAAGAATACTGTGACATTCAAGTGCTCTATTAACCAAATAAGCTTGAGAGTACTTGTTCTACACTGAATAAACTTGATATTTGCAGTGCAGGTATGATGGGATTGTGATGAGTTTAGGCAATGATCCATGGGAAAAAGAATTTTAATGTGAAATGTGAATAAAAAAGCAATTATTTGTGATTGTATAGCCCAAATCCATTATCATAGAGACTAATCCATTGGGCCACTTCTATATTCTTAGTCTTTCTCATCTCTCAACAAACATTTTTTTTGCAGTGATGACTTGAGATTGTTAAAAGTCTAACTTACTCATTATCTTGTGAGAAATGCTTCTCTCAGGCAATAAGCAATCCTAGCAGAAAAACTTTTCCTCCGAGCATTTCCTTATTACCTACTTGGTTTTGACATGTGTCTGTGTTTGTGAACTTAACCTCAGGGTTATTTTTTTTTAAGTGGGGGCAATATCGTTTCTTTAGACTGTGTTTGCATTTGGAGGATCAGATACTCTGTGCATGTATGTGTGTGTGTATGTGTATGTGTGTGTGTGTGTGTGTGTGTGCATGTGATGGCATAAAGTAAAAGTACATTCAGATTGTTGACTTCAAAGCGTTGAAGACCATGGAGGCTGTGACTGGCCTGACCATGGCTGTATATGAGCTGAAAGTGAGCTTATTGGGTCTCCCTAAGGAGATGACAAAATGAAAGTGATAGAGGGAACCCGTTGCTCCATGGAACATACGTGCACAGAAAATCCCCGTAGGCACCCTAGATCAGGCCGTTGAGCCGAGTGGCTATTTTCAAGGGTTTACACACTCGCTCACCTAGTCTGCCATCTTGGTCCCAACACTGCTGGACGTTTAAACAGACACAATTTAGAAAATGGGTTGTGTCTTGAGCAGAGTCTGTTCTGTTGCTTTATTAACAGTAGAAAACACTGGCCAAGAACATGCTGCTCCAATCACAATGCCGCTCCAATCACCATGATCCAATCTCAGGTTTTTAAAGCAGAAGCGAGTGACACAGAAGTTCAGAAGATACTTCTCCCCTCCTGTAGCAACACTAAGGATTACTGATGGTAAAGTGCCACTCTTGGTCCCTTCTTGTTCATTCATTCATTCAACAAACATTTCTTGAAAACACATTCACTGCATCTCAGCCATGATTCTGAGCAGGAATGCAGAGTTAGGCAAACAAGAAAACAGCTTTAGCCAGCGTAGAGATGCTTTGTCTGGTGATGTGCTTCTAGTTCTGAGCTCCTTAAGACGCAGTAAGACAGATGTCCCAAAAGGCAATGGCTTCTTTTTATGAGTGTGGGGGAAGGGATCTCTTGACAGAATATTGAAATGATTTTGCTCCTAATGAAACAGATGCTTCAAATACTTGTCCCACCCAAAATTGATTATTCTTTCTTTCTTTTTTTTAATGGTATGCTTTTGCTGTTAGTTGTCTTTTAATATGCAGGAGAGTCTTTGTTTGTTTTAGTGGGTGGTTTGCCCATGGACATTCCTCATTGTATGTTTAAATGAATTCCAGCAGAATGTAAGGTTTGTGCTTTTTTTCCTTTCCTCTTCTGTGGTTGATCTTTATTAGTCCCTAAGCTTGTGTCATTCATTTTAAAGTCATTAGTTAAAATAAAAACAGAAACATTTTGGTCTGAAAGCACACAGAATCATTTCATATAAAATTTTCAGCAAACTCTTTTGTTGCCTGCTGCCTGAAACAGAGCAGACCCCAAGCCCCCAAGCAAAATTTCTTTTTGAATGTGACAAATATTTTAGTTCCTCCTGAGCCAGATATAAAGAAAAAAAGTGACTGAGAGCTATTCCTAAATGTTTAACTTTTCCACAGGCTATGGTACCTGTTACCTGTGGAACTTAACTACTGCAGGATTTAAGTTTTAGCAACATGTCTTCATAGAGAAATCATTTCATTTTCATCACTTTTCTAAGCATATTCCTATCCATTTTCCATTCGACCCTCACAACTAAAAAAATAATAGTAATAAAGCCATGTCCCTATCCTATGAAACAGCTGGAAAAAAGAGAAATTAGGTCTATTGCGTCCACAGTGGACAATGTCAGCAAGGGACAGACTGGGCCTCAAAACTACCGACACTAAAGCTAGCCCCCTATCACGTTCACTCTCTCTGCAGTGGCCAGAGACATCACAGTGTGTCTTCTGCAGGGTAAAGAAGGAAGTCAGTAAGCCCACAAAGCATTGTAAAGCAAGGTTTGAGTTCTGCACTGCATCTTCTGGGCCTCATGGTAAGGCCGTGAGCTCATGGCTGTGGAAACATTTCCAAACGTGCCCCCCGCCCCCGACACATATGGGCTGTTGCTTCAGCTAACTGTGCTATTTGGTGGCTAATTCACCCACTAGCATTATGTCTAAGACCAGTGATCATTCTGCCTGGAACACCACCACCTTCTCATTTGTGTGAAATGCCCCCTCACCTCTCTTCCTGGCCAAGCCTCAGTCCTCTAGGGCTGCCCATTTCCCAACCCTTCTCTCAGCACGACTCAGAAATCTTACTCCTCTGACCTGACTACTTGACATCCACAGTTAATTTCCAGTGCATAAAACTTACAGTGTAGCTTTTATGTGCCTCAAAATCTATTTTTTTTTTTTTGAGTTGGAGTCTCACTCTGTTGCCCAGACTGGAGTGCAGTGGCTGCTCCCGGCTACCGCAGCTTCAACCTGCTGGGTTTCGGCGATCCTTCTGCCTCGGCCTTCTAAGTAGCTGAAACTACAGGTGCGCGCTACCACACCCGGCTAATTTTTTTATTTATTGTAGAGATGAGGTCTTGCCAAGTTGCCCAGGCGGGTCTTGAACCCGCAGGCTCGGGCAATCCACTCACCTCAGCCTCCCAAAGCAAGGGATTACAGGCTGAGCCACCGAGCCCGGCTGCTTCAAAATCTTATTTCTATCATCCCATACATGGGAAAGATATGTAATTAATGGCCCTCAATTTTGTAATTCTCCTAAAAACCTCTTTGTTCCCATTTCATTTTTAATGTCTAATTGAAATATATGAAAGCTGTGGTAGATAGGATGAAAAACAAGTTGGATAATATGAATAATAAATAAAATCACAAAATCATAGAATGTTGGAAGGATATTTGTATCACTTAAACTAGGGTTTTAATGCATTGCTTAGCAGTAAAACTCTTTCTTCCCCCACAAAAATCTTTATGAAGAACCCTACTAGTGCAATCGCTAAGTGTCACTCCTCTGGCAGGAGGGGCTTGATGGGAAGACCCCAGGCTCCTCTAATGCTCTCTTACAGGGGAAACCCTCTGGCTCCACGAAACCCAGTCTGATAATCCACTGACATAAGACAACCTCCAAATGTTATGTTGCAGGAAATTGAAGTTTATTCAGAAAGACTAAGTGACTAGTCCAAGGTCACATAACTAGCTGGTGACAGAGCCAGCCCCAAACTCCACCCTGTGTGAGCTTCCACTTAGAAGCCTGTCCCTGCACCACATGGAATGACTAAATATTCTCGGGATGAATTCTCATAATACTCCATTCCTATTAATAGCAATAGAAATATGTTCCTTCTCTTTCTTATTCCATTGCAAAATGACCACAGTATGAGTGGTTCTAGAAACAAAAGAGCACTGCCTGCATCCACTGGCAAAAGCTCTTGGCCCTTACTCTCTGCCTCATGTCCTGCACTCGGCCTGTGTTCAGTGAATGTGTTCCCGGGTCTTGCCAGATGTGTGTTGTTTTCTGTGCAGACTTCTGGGTGGTCTTCAGGAATAGCCCCAAGTGGAATACTCTGCTTTGGTCCAGGCAGTCTGAGAATTTCTCACAGATAAAGTGCAAGCCTCTCCAAGTGTCACCTGAAGTCTGAGAACAGCTGTGTGGCAGGGCTCCCCTGCCAGAGTTCCCACTGTGACCAGCGCCGTATAGGATGCCTATAGGATGCCTATTCCCCCTCCACACCATCTTTTTGCCTGTGGCCACTTGTTTGTTCATTTTACCCCCTCATGGGTGCCTGCGTCAGCCTGGGAACAGCAAGGCTCTTTCCAATGGGTAAGTCCCTGGAGGGTCGGCCTGGTGGATGCTGCTGACTCTGCTTGGTATCCAAGGCAGAACCGCAGGGGCGTCGGTGTTCTGGAAATGTCTTTTGGTGGCAATAATGGCTGCTACCTGGCGTGGAGAACACAGAGCTTGCTTCTTTTCATCTACAACATGAATTTAATCAGAACCCAGGATGAGCAGATCAATTGATGTTTGGGATGAAATAAGGGGACAGTGGAAAAAGCATCAGGCTGGATTCAGCATCAGCAGACTCTCTTTCTCTGACCTCTGACTTTCTACCGCTAATTCCTGTTGGAAATGTTGCATGGGACATACGTATACCAAAACCATTGTTTGATGCTTATCTGAATTTTAAATTTATCCAAATGTCCTGTGTTTTCTTTACTAAATCTGGCAACCCTCGTCTATTTCTTGAGGCTGTCCTTTCCTTTTCGTCCCACTCTTCCTTATCCTGTTTCAGACTCTGAACATGCTTTCATCCTTCTAGCTGTTTCCCCAGCATTCAGTGGTCTCCAACCCGTCCTCCACTCCTGCCGCAGGAGAGAGCTTCATTAAGGTCAAACTATACTGGCATTTTCTGGTTCCAAAATTCTCCAGTGACTCCCGGACTTGAAGTTCCTCTGCATGACACTCGGGAGACTGGTGGGGCTCTGCCTCCCCGTTCTGCGGAATCCCTCACCACTCTACCACACACTTCATGCTCCCGCTTTGGAGCTCATCTGGAGTTCTCTGACTACACCATGCTCTCATGCCTGTATTGTTACCTCTGCCTGGGACTCCTTCTGTTTGCTTATTTGTTTGGTCACTGTTCCTGTAGAAAAACGCTTCCTCCCTCATGCAGCCTTCCCTGATTCCTTGGGTAGACTTTGTGCTCTTTCACATGCTTCCATGACAGCAATTGTAAGCCACGCTGTTTTGTTTGTTTGCTTTCCTGTGCCTCTTTCCATTCAACAGCAACAATAACAACAACAAATGGAAGCAAAACCAGGATTACTGAGATGAAAATTTTTAAAAATGTGCTTTTAACTTGGAAGTCATGAGATTTTTTTTGTAAGCTATATTACAGTTCTGCAGGTTAGCTACCACTCCAACATATTATTTTTCCATTTCTACTCCCCATATATTATATTATTATTATTATATTATTATTATTATTTTGACTACAAGTGTGCACCACCATACCCGGCAAATTTTTTCATTTTTTTTGTAGGGTTGAGGTCTCGCTATGTTGCCTAGACTGGTCTTGAACTCCTGGGCTCAAGCTATCCTCCTGACTCGGTCGGTCTCCCAAAGTGTTGAGATTACAGTCGTGAGCCACCTGGCCCTAGAGTTGTGTTTTATACTTCTCATCTGTGTAGCTGTCTGAAACTCCACTCTTGCCTGCTCCTCCCGTAGAATCGGCCAGATCCTCCCTGTAGCTTAAATCCTGGAGTTGAAGCATCCCTATCTAAGGGTTTTGTCCTATTATTCCCCAAAATGAGACGAGTTAATGATGACATGCATTTAAAACAACACAACTCAGAACCTTCTTCTGGATAATATTTCTATCTTCTCAAGTGCTCACATAGCCAGATAATTCTTAAGCTCTATTTCTCATGCAAAATATGGTACCTTTGAGTATCCCATTCCCTCTCCTGGAATGCGTATGTTCCTAAACTTTATTAAAAGTCAGCCTCCTGATCTTTGCTAAAAAAAAAAAAGCTGACTGGAGGTAACCTCTGCATTCCCTGTGCTGGACAGTGTGAAAGCATAGAGAGAAGAAGGCCCATCGCTACAGACAGATGTGGGTTCAAAGCCTCACTCTGTCACTTAGTGTGTAAACAATCTCTTTCTCTCTCTCTCTCTCTCTCTCTCTCTCTCTCTGTGTGTGTGTGTATGTGTGTGTGTGTATGCTTTCTTTTACTTTTACTATAATTTATTATATATATTTAAATTCCTTCATTCCAACCCCACAATTTTGTATATATTTTGAGAGCTAATCCAGTTCAAGTCTGGCCAGAGAATAGTACTGTCTAAGCACATGTTTATTTACTTGAATTAGTTTATAACCACAGCTTTCAAGGTCTTCATCAGAAAGAATGAATAATTCCTAGAATTTAGCTCTGGGAGAAGGCTATGGAGACAGATGAGTGAGATATTTTGGAAAGAAAACCAATTTTCAGTGGTTCTCAACTCATATTGTTAAGAAGTTGCTCTGTTGCTGTTGAAGCTTGATAGGTTTCTCTCCAAAAATTTGGGACCCACTTATGTTTAACTTCTTTACCAGGATTCTATATCTACTCCTTTACATTCGCTTTGGTTAGAATATCCCTGTGAAGCACAGGGGAAAGTGGTAAATTTGAAACTGTGTGAGCTGCTTTGCCATAATTTCTCTGGTCCCTTTTCTACTGAGGGATTTTTTGAGATCTGAGAAAACTTGGTGAAATGTTTATCAAGAAGTGATTTCTTACACAGGAACATAACTATCACTGCCTCTAAGAAACAGGTTCCTTGACATCTTCCAGCATAGGGCTTGCAGAAAGTAGCAGGAAAGTCCAATGCTTCCTTCCGGCTTCCCTCTTGCTGGTTGTGGCCTTGTGTGCCATCTTCATTTTTCAGGTGGCATTTTCCAGAGCTAAAGAGCTTTGTTTTTTGTTTTAAAGTTCTTTCTGATATTCATTGTGAGTCAAACATAAAAACTCCGTTTTCCTCACCAAAGCACAGACGCCACGTTGGAGTCTGGCCTTCACACAGCTGACAGGAGGCTGCCACATGGCGGTGGTTGCAGAGAACTGTGGTGAGCCCACTCAGCGATGTTGGCGAAATATTGAAACTTTGCATGGAGCCTCCCTTTCATCAAGCTCTCAATCTATTGTCAGCCCGGGCGCTAGATTCGTTTGTTTGATCTCTGTGGTGGGTGAGTTTGGATTGATTGCTGCTGATTCATTATTCAGCCTCTGGTCAGTTGGCAGCAGAATTCAAAGCCTTTTCCACACTCATTTATAATGTCTGAGAGCCCAATAATCGTGTTCTGTGTGGGAGAAATTCACCCCTTCGGGTGTTCAGTCAAAAGCTTTCTTGAGTGTTCACTATTTACAAGGCAGTTCCTTGGCATCAGGGACACAGCTCTGAGTAGGGAGTAGCCTCTGCCCATGGTGCTATTTCCGTTTAGTTGGGGGGTGGACTCGGAATTATGATAAGGTGTGCCAACTTCAAGAATACCATTACACGTGACATTCTACCTGCATAGCTGAGGTTCTCCTAACCCTGTAATGCTTAAAGGGTTCCTTAAGCAGACAATGATGGAAAGAGTACAGGATGGAATATGAGTGTAAGCTCCAGATAGGTAGTGACTATGCCCTGCTGTCTCCCCACTGCATCTGCAGCACCTTGTCTCAATGCTGATTTGCCTCATTATTGGTAAGGCCTCCATATTGTTAAACTGAACTAAGTTTGAAGACTCAGTGGTGTCATGGAACCCTAGAGATCTAGACAGCCCACTGTCTATACCACTGCCACTCACAGCCCATTGACGTTCACACACATGGATCCCCATGGGGTCATCATTTGAAGCATCCAATGTCCAGCTCAAGCTTAGAGTTCTGATCTAAGCTAGTGGTTCTCACATTTGTTCATCTCAGGGCTCCACGACATTCTTAAAAATCATTGAAGACCCTGACAATCTTTCATTCCTGTAGGTTATACCCATGAAAATTTGCTGGTTGGGCATGGTGGCTCAAACCTGTAATCCCAGAACTTTGGGAGGTCGAGGGGAGAGGATTGCCTGAGCTCAAAGGTTTGAGAACAGCCTGGGCAACTTGGTGAGACCTCATCTCTACAATAAATCAAAAAATTAGTCAGGTGTAGTGGCATGTTCATGTAGTTTCAGCTACTTGGAAGGCTAGGACAGAAGGATCGCCTGAGCCCAGCAGGTCAAAACTGCAGTGGTTATGAATGTGCCACAGCACTCCAGTGAGACTCCGACTTAAAAAAAGAAAAAAAGAAAAAAAAGAAAATTTGCCATAGTAGAAATTAAAATTGAGCAATGTTTAAAGCACAGGAATATACAAGCACACATCCAATTCATTATCAAAGCAATAATGTTAAATGGCTTATCTTCATGGACCAATTAGAATTGCCTTAGAGCTTTTCAGGGATTCCTCGACTATACCCTGAAAACCACTGACGTAGAGTAATTTGCCAATGCACGTGAGGGCTAGCCCTTATAGGATGGAGCCTTAAAGAATACAGTGATTTTCAAGGCATATGTCATGGGCCGTAGTGACTTGTTTCTTCTTTGGCTGTTCATCTCTACCTATCTCAGTGCGTATCCAGTTTGTCTCTTTTTAGTTTCATTTCTCATTCTTGATTCTGATGTTATACCTAATAAGTGTTTGATTTCTCCAGTGTTGATCTTGGTCTCATAGATGAACTTTTATCAATGGCTTGAATAAGACACAATTTAGATATCATAAAGTTCACCCTGTTAAATTGCACAGGTTAGTGGTTTTTCATATATTCATGGAGCTGTGTAATTATCATCACTATCTATTTCTAAAATCGGTTCAGTGTGCCCCAGGGCATTCTGTATCCACTAGCAGTCACTCACGATTACCCTTCCCTTCAGCCCATGGCCATCATCGATCTACTTTCCATTTCTACAGACTTGCCTATTCTGAGCTTTTCGTATAAATTAAATTGTACAGTATGTGGGCTTTTGTGCCTGGCCTCGTCACTTAGCATAATATTTTAAAAAGTCAACTATGTTATACTACTATCATTACTTCGTTCCTTTTTATAAATGAATAATATACATATTTTGATGCATCGTATTTTGTTAATTCATTTGTCAATTGATGGATAGATGGGCTGTTTCTACTTTGGGGCTATTATGAATATTTGTGTACAAGTTTCTATATAGATATATGTTTTTATTTCTTTGGGGTACACATCTAAAGGTGGAATTCCTAGGTCATGTGGTAACTCTATGTTTAGCATTTTAAAGAACTGCCAAACTTTATAAAGGAATGTACCATTTTACATTTTTACTGCCAGTGAATGAAGGTTACATTTTTTTCATATTTTCTTATGGTCTATCTGTGTGATTATAGCTCTTCTGGTGGGTGTGACATGGTAACTAGCTGTGCTTTGTATTTGCATTTGCCTAACGATGACTGATGTTAAGCATCATATTGTGTGCCATTTTCATATCTTCCACAATAAGATGTCTGTTATTAGATTTTTTTGGTTTTAATTATACACACACACATATACACATATACATTCTTAGACATAGGCATCTTATCCAATGTATAATTTGTAATGTTTTCTCCCATTTTGTGAGTTGTTTTTTCACCTTCTGGATGCTGTCTTTTGAGGCACGAAACTCTTAATTTTTTACAAAGTCCATCTCATCTATTTTTTCTTTTAGTGTCTTATCTAAGAAAATGCTGCCTAACCCAAGTTCACAAAAATTACTCTTATGTTTTCTTCTAAAAGTTGTATAGTATTAGCCTTTACTTTTATGTCTATTTTTAACTTTGCAGTCGTTTTTGTTTATGGTATAACATGTGAAGTGGGCATCCAGCTTCATTCTGTTGCATGTGGATATCCAGATCTCCTACCACCATTTGTTGAAAAAAATATTTTTTCCTCATTCTTAGATGGATTTTTAATACTTTCTTCTTAGCTCTGTCAGTCTGGAATACCTTGATAACAGCTCAAACTAGCCAGGCCTTCCCTCTCCTACCTTCTTCCTCTTTAGAGTTTCCCGGTCTCTTGTGAGAGGAGATTGGCCAGCCTATTGTGATCTTTAAGGACATTCGGGACATTCTGTCTTAGCAGTGGACCTGCAAATGTTTAGGCAGAAAGGGTACTTGAGACTTCAAAGTCTAAATAAACAGATCTGGTCCACTTTCTACTTTAATTGAATATGTAGCTCAAGTAGATTTCTTATTTTAAAACTATGATAATAATGATGAAACAGAATTTTCAATATACCTGATCACTGGCTCTTTTTCAGTATCTGCAGTTAGTTGTGAGGATAGAATTTTTTAAAATGTGGAAGTTACTGCTACAGGTTTGGAATATGGTTTAAAAAATGCTATTTTTTCTTATTTTCTTCTTTAAATTACTCCAGTTTTAGTATCGACAAAATTAGGAGTTGAAACACTATTGGATTTAACCTAGATATGTCCCTATCAGATTAGTCAGTTCAGGTAGTTTGAGAATTTAGATGTATTTGAAGGAGAAAATATGACAATTACTGGGACTTTATTGAGTTGTTTTTATAGACCAAGATCTTTGCTAAAGATTTTATATACATTTTTAATTTAATCTAGACAATTCCTCATAAAGTAATACTATAACTACCTCTACACCTTCCAAACAAGTACAATTAGGCTTTAGAGGACGTAGGTATTCAGCTACCAAAGGCCACAATTTTCATATGGTACAATTGAACACTAACTAGGAAGTTTTACTGAACAGTTTGAATTTTTAATCATTGCCCTGTAAAGTTCTAGGAAACCTACTTATCCAATTTTTCCAAGTTTGAAGTTTCATATTTATGGTAGAACATATCTTGGGGTATGGAATTTTTTTTTAAATAAGAGCAGGGGTGTTAAATAAATAACAATACTCATTTTTGCTTTGATTCATACTCAGTTAAATTGAGAAAAAGACAAAAGTACTACAGGGACACTAACCTGAAGAACACACCTAAATTCCTGAGGCAATGTCCCTAGTTAGTAAAAATGAAAGGATAATTGATCATCCAAGTCTTATTGAAACCTAGGACCACAGATCACAATAAGAAGACTGAAAAATGAGAGATTATCACTCAATCTGTGCAGGACCAGGACTGCAAATGTATAAGCTCTCCCTGGGCTTAATGAGAGAAAGCTAATGTCTACCAGCAATCTGAAAGGCCCTTTGGACTCATAGATAAACATTGGTCTTCTTGATATGAATTCAGAGTAATCATAGAATAGTAGTAGTTAGTTGAACTGTAACATTTTGTAGGGGGAGGGGAATGGTTTTGTTAGCATCAGAGATCTCCACAGCCCTAACTCCTGGTGGAACTAATGAACAGTTCTAGGGGTTAGTGTTAAAGGTCAGAAGCCTTAGTGATAGAGTAAAGTCTAGGTGAAGTTCCCCGAAATGGAGTAGTTGCTTTAATGATGTAATTGTTGTGCAACTTACAACTATGGCAAAGACAACAAGAGTATGAACATTTGGAGAAGACTGGGAAGGCGGAACATTCAGAATGTAAGGACTTTTAAGCTGCCCAGGGAATAGGGCCAGTGCAGTGAGGGAGCCCTCATACATCAACCTGAGAAGGAAAAAAAGGGATCGTAGACCACCATATGAAGCTGTACAGGTCCAAAGGGACAAGCTTCTAGGCAGTCGTTCTGGAAAACCTGGTCAGTGAGAGCTGAAAGGCAGACAGAGCTTCTTGCATAAAGTGTTCATTTTAGTGTTATTGGTTATGGTTAAAAAATGGAAAGTAAGTGGAACATAATGTAATGGAATATTTGCATAAGTTATGATTTAGTCATATGATGGATATTATACAATCATTAAAGTTAGGGTTATAAAGAATGAATTGGTACTTTCTGATGGAATGTTTAATGACAAAAGCATGATGCAAAATTATATGTACAATATTATTAAAATTATAAAAGTATACATGGACTTAAAAATTGAATAACTTTAGTTATGTGTACAAGATTCAAACTCAAAAAAACCCCAGAAAACAGGCCAGGAAAATAAGTAAACAACATTTAAATATGTATATATGACATTATTCCAAGAAGAAAAAGAAATTATAAAGTGACATAATGTCAGAGGGTAATGAAATCTTACAATTGATCATGAGAAAACCCTAATTTCGGGATGCAGAAACGGAAGCCCAAAGAGAAGTGATTTATGGTTTAGTAAGTTAGTGACAGAGCTGATGTGCAAATGTATTTTCATACTTCACTTAAACTAAACATCTTGAAAGATCTTTCTGCATTCCCTGATGTGACTATCTCCCTCCCTTCCTCCCCCCCACGTCTTCACCATTACAGGCCCATGAAGGGCTTTGGAAAAGTTGAGTTAAGTCAAGAATACTGTGCTATGTCCAGCAATGTAACTGTATTTCTGCCGCATTCACTCCAGTTGAAGAAAGTATATTAGGGTATAAAGGACTAAAGATTATGTGGTAATATGGATATTAACTAATTCTGTGATTATTTAAAAATTCACTGGAAATTTGAATAATTTGTTATTAGTGAAAAAATAATTTTGTATTCACCTTGCACCTCATCTGAATGCAGACTTTACAGTTAAAAGAGATGCTTGAGGTCATCTAAGATCTGACTAGTACTTTAGAACATGAAAAGAAAACTTAAAAGATCCCACATTAATTAGGAGAGCACCCAAGAAAGAAGAATTTCAGTCTTGAGTTCCTAAAATGTGATGGAAAGATCATATTTTAAAGCAGTGGCAGCCATTCCTTCCATATTTCTCTGTATCCCATCCAAGTGGAGTAGCAGAATAACTGTGCATTTATTACAGACCAAGATACTGATGTTCAGAGCTTCCCATGGGAATCAGGGATCTTCAGCAATACAGGATCAGCCCATCTTCTGCCTATATTTCTCACACTTCCAACTAGAGATCATCTGTCATATGAATAAAAAGGTCAACTATTGGAAAGGCATAACGATCCTTATTATGTAAATAGCAGACCTTTAAAATGCCTCAGGGAAAAAAAAAACTGATGATAGGTAAGGGAGAAAATATACAAATAAGAAACCACAGTTATTTACAATAACTTTCTCAGGCTTGTATACAATTAGCAGACCAAACATGAAAAGGGATATAAAAGATATGTCACTTTTAACCAAATTTATCCTTAACAACATAAAACACTGCACCTAAAAGTAGCAGAATACATTCTTTTCAAGTGAACATTAATCATTTACCAAGATATATCATATCCTGGGTCATAAAATTAGTCTTAATAATTTTTTTTTTTTTTGAGTTGGAGTCTCACTCCGTCGCCCAGAGTGGTGGGCTCCGACCTGTTGGGCTCCGGCGATCCTTCTGCCTCAGCCTTCCAAGTAGCTGTAACTACTGACATGTGCTACCAGGCTGAGCCACTGAGCCCGGCATAAATTTTTAAAACTCTGACATCTTATAAATTATGTTATTTTATTATAGCATTTGAATTAAAAATCAACAGCAATTTGATGTATAGAAAAAATCCAAATGTTTAGACAATAACCAACATACTCCAAAGTAACTCCCAGGTCAAAAAATATCACAAGAAAATTTAAAAATATTTCAAAATATATTTCAAATACGTAAAATCTTAATAAAGAATACATCATACTTCATGGTAAATATTGAACATGTTTTCCAAGAAACAATTAAATATATTACCTCTAACCACTGCCATATAACATTGTGCTGGAGATTACAGTCAAGGCAATGAGACAAATAAAAGGGAAAAGAAAAAGGAAAAGGAGAAGGACAAAGAGGAGACACAGAAGGAGGAGAAAAGGAGGAAAGAGGAGTATAAAATGTAAAAAGAAGACACAACCTCTTATTCATGGATGATGTGATTGCTTATAAACTCTAAGGAATCTATAGAAAGAAAAGCACTGAAATTAGTAAGTGAAATCAGTAAGACCACAGAATACAATGCCAACAAAAAAAGCAGTTGTATTATTTTGTTTATAATTCAGCTGTGTTCAGTATATTCACCGTGTTCTGAAGTAGAGCCCCAGAATTTTTAAATCTTGCAAATCTGAAACCCTATACCTATTAAACAACTCTCTTATTTCCTTCTCCCATACCCTGGTAATCACTATTCTACTTTCTGTGTCTTTGAATTTAACTTTAGATACCTCTCAGAAATGGAATCACACAGTATTTGTCTTTTTGTGCCTAACTTCCATCACTTAGCATAATGTAATCAAAGTTCATTCATGCTGCAGAATGTGACAGGATTTTTTTAAGGCTGAAAAATATTCCACTGCATGTATACACCTTAGTTTGTTTATTCATTCACCCCTTGGTAGACATTTGTGTAGCTTCCACCTCTTAGCTATTGTGCATTATACTGCTGTGAATGTGGGTGTGAAATTGAGACCCTGCTTTCAGTTTCTTCTGATATAATGAGAGGGAGCCCCCAAAATGAAATTTATTAATCACAATTGTGTATTTATTTTTACATGTTTAAACTTCAGTCACCTTCAAAGTACTCTTCATTTCATGCAATGCACCTATTGAGATGCTTTTTCCACTGCTCAAAACAGTTTTTGAACTTGTCAGTTCTGATGCCTTTTAGTGCTTCTGTTATTTTTTGTTTCACCTCTTCCACTTCGGCAAAACGTTTCCCTTTGAGGACTTGTTTTATTTGGGGAAACAAAACAACGTTGCTTGGGTGAAGTCCGGTGAATAAGGAGGGTGGGGCATGGATGCCATGCTATTTTTGGTCAAAAACTACTGAAAATTCAATGTGGTATGTGCTGGCAAATTACCCATCATTGAAACGGGCAAACACATTGAAAGCATCTCCAAAAAAAATTCACTGAAGCTGAATGTCGTCTCTTGCAATAATGTTAGCTGGTGCACTGATGCTGATGAGTTCCTAGAACATTTACCTTGAAGATGAAGCCTTTACTGCAAGGTGCCTGCCCTCCAAAACATAATTCCATGTTGTGTGTGTGTTTGTGTGTGTGTGTGTGTGTGTGTGTGTGTGTGTGTCCCTTCATATACCCAAAAGTCAGATAGCTAGATCACATGGAAGTTCTATTTTTAAATTTTCAAGAAATTTTCATGCTGTTTTCCATAGCCATCACACCATTATATCTTACTAACATTATACAAGGATTCCAATTTCTCTGTTTCCTCAACAAGTTATGACCTATTTCATTGATAACTGGCACCTTACTGAATGTGAGGAAATGTCCCAACATGGTTCTGATTTGCATTTCTCTCATGATTAGTGAAGTTAAGCAACATTACATATATTTACTGGCCATTTGTGTATTATCTTTGGAGAAATGGAGTCTCTTCAAGCTTGTTGCCCATTTTTAAATTGGATGGTTTGATTTTTGTTGGTGAGTTGTGTAAGCTCTTTATATGTTCTGAATGTTATTCCTCTTTTATCAGATGTATAATTTGCAAAAATTTTCTTCCATTCTGTAGCTTGCCTTTTCATTCCGTTAACTGTGTCCTTTAATGCACAAAAGTTTTTCAATTTGATGCAGTCCCATTTGTCTATTTTGGCTTTTGCTGACTGTGTTTTTGGTGTCACATCCCAGGAATCATTGTCACATTCGGTGTTGTAAAGCTCTTCCCCTATATTTCAGTTTTACAGTATTAGCTCTTACATTTAGTTGTGATTAAACCTAATCATTTCTTAGGTGTGATTAAACCTAAGAAAAGAATTGCCAGTAGTGGGAAGTTGCTGGGGTGGGGATGTATTGGCAATGGTGGGATTCTAATTGGGGAGGGGGGCGCACCTCATCAAAAGAGAAAAAATAAAAAACAACCTAATCATTTTTAGATAATTTCTGTATATGCTGTGATATAAGGGTCCAACTTCATTCCTCTGCATGTGGATATTCAGTTTTTGCTACACCATTTGTTGGTGTGACTTCTTCCCAATGGAATGGTCCTGGAACCTTTGCTAAAGATCATTTGACTACATACATTAAGGATTATTTCTAAGTTCTCTATTCTATTCTATCAGTCTGTTTGTCTATCATTATGCCTGTACCACAGTGTTTGGTTACTTGTAACTTTATGATATGTTTAGAAATCAGGAAGTAGAAGTCTTGCAACTTTGTTCTTTTTCAAAAATGCTTTGACTATTTGGGGACTTTTGAGATTCCATATGAAATTTATAATGAGTTTTTTATTTTTGCAAAAAATACCATTGAGATTTTGATAAGAGAATGTGTTGAATCTATAGATTGCTTTGGGTAGTATGAACATCTTAAGTCTTTCAATCATGAGCATGGGATATCTTTCCATCTCTTTGTGTCTTTAATTTCTTTCAGCAAATTTTTGAGGCTTTCACTGTATGTCTTCCACCTCCTTGGTTAGGTTTATTCCTACAGACTTTATTTTTGGTACTATTTTGAATGAGATATATATATTTTTAAATTTCTCTTAGAATTGTTCATTGTTAGGTAGAGAAACACAACTTTGTGTTAATTTTGCATTCTGCAATTCTGCTGAGTTCATTTATTAGTTCTAACAGGGGTTTTTTTTGCAGAATCTTCAGAGTATCTACATTTAATTGCAATCAGAGACAATTTTACTTGTTCATCTCAAATTCAGATGCCTTTTTATATTTTTTTCCTTGCCTAATGATTCTGGCTAGAAGTGGTGAGAGTGGGCATTCTTTTCTTATACTTGACCTCAGAGGGAAAACTTTCAGTCTTTCACCATTGAGTATGATGTTAGATGTTGTATTTTCATTAATGGCCTTCATTATATTGAGGCAGTTTCCATTTCTACTTTGTTGACTTTTTTTTTTTTTATCAAATAAGGATGTTAAATTTTGTCAAGTTCTTTTTCTGCATCAATGAAATGATTATGTGATTTTTGAACTTCATTCTATTAGTGGTAAATTTTATTGATTGATCTTTATATAGTAAATCATCCTTGCATTCCAGGAGTAAATCCTACTTGGTCATGCTGTAGAATCCCTTTAATGTACTGTTGAATTTGGTTTGTTTGTATTTTCTTGAGGATTTTTGCATCAATATTCATCAGGAGATTGGTTTGTGGTTTTCTTCCTTTGCGGTGTCTTTGTCTGAATTTGTGGGTAATGCTGACTTCATGGAATGAGTTTGGAAATGTTCCCTTGCCTTTAATTTTTTGAAAGAGTTTCAGAGGATTGGCATTAGTTTTTTAAATGTTTCATAGAATTCTTCAGTGAAGCCATCTGGTCCTGGGCTTTCATTGTTAAGAGATTGTTTATTATTGGTTCAACCTCCATACTTGTTCCTGTTTTATATAGATTTTTATTTCTTTATGATTCAACTTTGGCAGATTATGTGTTCTAGGAATTTATTTTTTTATAGGTTTTCCAAGTTGTTTATAATATTCTCTTATAATTGTTTTATTTATATGGCATTGATTGTATTATCCTCTCTTTCATTTATAATTTTAGTTTTCTGAGTTTTCTTTTTACTTAGTTAATTAAGCTAAAGGTTTGTCAATTTTGTTGATCTTTTAAAAACCAACTCTTAGCTTTGTTGTTTTTTTAATTGTGTTTCTGTTCTCTACTTCATTTAGTTCTGCTCTAAACTTTATTATATTCTTCCTTCTGCTCTCTTTGAGTTTTGTTTGTTCTTTTTCTAGTTTCTTGTGGTATAATTTTAGATTGATTTGAAATCTTTATTTCTTTTTAGATGTATCTGTTACAGTTGTAAATTTCTTTCTTATTACTGTTTTCATTGCAATCCACAATTTTGGTATGTTGTGTTTTTATTTATTTATCTTAAGGTTTTTTTTTTTTATAATTTCCCTTGTGACTTGCTCTTGGCAATATTTTGTTTAAGATTGTATTATTTAATTTTCACATGGATTTTGCAGATTGTTTGTGCTACTGATTTGTAGTTTCATTTCATTATCAGAAAAGATATTTTGTATAATTCAATCTTAAATTTTAAGACTTGTTTGGTAGTTTAATATGTGTTCTATCCTGGAGAATGTTCCATGTACACTCAAGTAAAATGAATATTCTGCTTGTGGTGGTGGTGTCTTAAATAGGTTTATTAGGTCCAACTGGTACGTAGTGTTGCTTAAGTCCACTGTTTTATTCATCTTCTGTCTGCTTGTCTTACCTATTATTGAAAGTGAGTTATTGGATGTTTCTGGATATTATTGTATTCCTGCCTGTTTTTCTCTTCAATTATGTCAAAGTCTATTTCATATATTTAGAAACTCAAAGAATCAGTGCACAAATATTTATAATTGTTATATCTTCTTGGTAAATCAGCTCTTTCATTAATATAGATTGCCTTTATTTGTGTCTTGTAGCTGTTTTTGATTTAAAGTCCATTTTGTCTGATATTACTTTAGCCATTTTTGCTATATTATGGTTACTATTACATGGAATATCTTTTTCCACTCTTACTTTCAGCTGCTGTGTGTCCTTAAATCTAAAGTCAGTCTTCTATAGACAGCATATGGTTGAATGCTGTTTTGTTTTGCTTTTCTAAACTCAACCAATCTATGTATTTTAAGAAGTTTAATCTAATTACAGTTAAAATAATTACTGATAAGAACATACTCACTGTTATCATTTTGTTTGCTGTTTTCTGTGTTTGTCCCTTTCTTGTTTCTTCTTTCCTCTCTTACCACCTGCCTTTGTGCTTCATTTTTGCAGTGATGTGCTTTCTCTTCTCATTCTTTTTGTATATATTCTATAAATGTATTTTGTGGTTATTATTAAAGTTGTGACATTCAATGTTAAACTGAAAACGATGTAACTTCAGTTGCAATATAAATTTTACTTTCACTCACTTGTATCTCTTATCTATAAAAAGCCAAGCAATTAAAACATAAAATTTGAAATATTTTATTTATAATATCATACAAAATATAAAGTGTATGGTAATAAACTTAATAAAAATATGCAACAATTCACTCCATACTGAAAACCATAAAATACTGCTGAGATAGCTTTTTAAGTAAACTACACTAAAAGAGAACTTAAAATGTTAAGCACATTTTTAAAAATTGGGTGACCCTTATATATGATCCAACAATTTCACTCCTAGACATCTATTCAAAAGGAATGTAAATGTAGGTACACAAAAAGATTTAAGCAAAAATATTTACAATGCATTTATTCATAAAATTCCAAAATTGAAAAAAAACCCAGTCTATTAACAGAAAAATTTGCAAACAAGTGTTACTACATTAATAGAATGGAATATTACTCAGCAATAAGAAAGAACTGCTAATATTTACTCCAATATGAATGGATCTCAAAAAACTTTATGTCATGTGAAAAAAGCCAGGTTCAAAATGTATACTCATATGATCCTATATACGTATAATTTAAGAATAAGCAAAACTAATTTGTGGTCATAGAAATCAGAATAGTATGAAGTGAGAAAACAGACTGGTAGTAGGCTTGAAATTTATCTATATCTTGATAGTGATGATGATTACATAGGTGTATACACAGGTATTTACATTTGTTAAAATGCTTCAAATTAAAATTTAAGATCAGTGCATTTTCTGTAAGCATATTCTCCTTAAAGCTTATATACGTATAAAAGTATTTTTCTCAAATTCCACATTCTTACATATGCATCATCCTCTTACAAGCTTGACAAATGCTTAAAGGATGTTTTGTTGTCTTTCTCCAAAGAAGAATGGTGGTTCAGCACAAAGGGCACTCACTGTCTCTGAGGTACAATCTGGGTTGAGTTTTTCTCTGTCACTTACTCATTGTAAGACGCAGTGCTGTTCCCTTATCTATGCCAAGGAGTATGCTAGGCAAAAACTGCTCTAAAAAACTGGCCTAGTGAACTATGAGTTTTTAAGTAATTCTCTATTTGTCCCTTGAAAAAGTTTTCTCTCATTTTGCAACCGCATTCCTTAGCGCATGTGCAGAACTCTATATTCACAATCACTTGGTCTGTTGTTGGAACAAGGACTCCACAAGGCTCACAACCTGTGTCTTACTGGTTATCACTCCTCACCTCCTCTTCAAAGAACATATACCAGCAATTCAAATGGGTAAACTGGGCTGTCAGGAAGATCATTCAGAACATAAAGTAGTCTCTACACAGACATGAGTTCATTTTCTTTGTGTAGCTTACCCCACCAAGCAAAGAGGAAACAGAAAAACATGGACAGTTAATTGATAAAATAGGAAAGATCAAACACACGTCAGAGAGCAGAGCAAGTCTTCCCTCCAACTGTAGATGTTCCTAATTTGGAAACATCTGAAAATGATTTACTTGTGAGATGTTCAAGTTCAGAAATGGAATATAAGCCTTTTCTAAAAACACTTTATCTGCATTGTGGTTTATAATGTAGGCATTTCAGAAATACTCCATAAGGAGTTCTAGGAAGAGGAAAAGGCCATCTGGTCCATTATTCTCGACTTTCTGTTTTAGTTTAATCCTACCTGCCTGCATTTTCACTCTGTCCTTTAATCCCTTCATTTTCTAGAAAAGGACCGAAGTGGTTATTGAACTCATTTATACTGTTGCCTTCAACAGCCTCATCTGGTAACCTTTTCCATATGCTTCTTAGCCTTCACTTTAAAATAAAAGAAAATCTGCCTACTTCCTTCAGTGTTTATATATGTTCAATGTGACAATTTTACTCTTCAGGCTTTTAACTGTTTTCCAATACTAAGTAATGAATTTTTATCTATTTGGTTTCATTTCTACATAATCTCTAGGTTTTTTTTTTCACTTTAATTGTTTTAAGTGGCAGAAAGTTATGGTTTTTCAAAATATCTTTATGGTTTGATAACATTATCCCACACTCAATTTTTCAAAATTGGAATGTTTATCATGTAATACACAGTTAAAGAGTAAAATGACCATGGATATTAGTTAGGATAAAGTAACAAGTTGCAGTAAAAATGCTCAGTAACAATATGTAATTTTCAATTCCTTGGTACAACACAAGACTTTTTTATTGCTCCCACTACATGTCCAGTGAAGGTCAGCAGCTAAACTCTGTTCATAGTAGTCATTCAGGATCCCAGAATGATGAAGATTCCCTCATGGCAATATGTGTTTTTTTTATCACTCTGTCAGGGTGTAGAAATATGGTGGATGCACACTAGACCTTAATTCAGCCCCTCGGAAGTAAAATATTTTACTTTATTCACATTTTATTGAGCAAAACAAATCATATGACTGCCTAAAGTTGAGGGGGTGGAGAAGTGCATTTCTTTTATGCCAAGAAGGAGATATTCTGAGAAAATTTGATGAGCAGTTCTAATGACTGCCATACCAAGTGACACTGAATATGTGGACCCCAGTGGATGTTGCTAGTTTGAGGACTATGGCAGTGCCTGGCCAGGACTAAAAAAATCCTGCATATTTGAATCTGGACAAGGGGCTGAGAAGTGTTCTTTTTTATTGACAAGGCAGAGCTCAGCATCCAAATGCTAAAGAGCATTATTTGCTGCTCTAAGTGCTTCATGTTTTCCCACATTGTTCCTGGCTCAAGATCTGCAGGCATTGATATTAATTCAGGAAAATAGTAGAGGCCAGGTACTGACTGAACAGAAGGTAAGAGGAAAGAGGTGACCAGAAGCAGCCCAAACAGCAGGCAGCATAAAATGGGACAGGAACAATGACCCTTGACCTTAGTATCAGGGTTAAGTAAATCCACACAAGGACATAGCTCCTGCTAAGACTCTGATTCCTATCTTCTGGATCTTACAGTTCAAGGGAACTTTAAAACTTTTAAACCACATTCACATAGAATATTCAATAACGTTTACTGAATGTCGCAGAAAATAGTGGTGTCTTTTCATCGAAAAATAAAATATTTTCTCTACCTATGAGATGCAAACTAGTGGTCCAGTGGTTGAGTGTGAGATACAAACAAGTTAACCATCAATTAAAATACGACCATTGCTGCAATGGCGTGCAGGGAATACCTGGTAAGACTGTAAGTCAGGTATCTTACGCATTGGGGGTCGGAATATGTTCTGAAGGTTTGAAAGTAACGTGATGAAGACACCTACCAGAACAAGAAAGGGATGAGAATAGGGAACTAGACTGAGGGAAAATCATTTATGAGGACATGGAAACTGATGATATGTGACTGGGAGGCAATTGTTAACAGGGGCAGAGTTTAAGACTTGTAACAATATTCTCAGGTGGTAACATGCCTGCCAAATTTAGCGTGGGACATGTGATCCTAGACATAGGGTATTATTTCATAGCATCGAGGGGTGTCTCTAGCATTATCTGTTGACGTCCACTCTTCCACTCTCTTAAAAGCCCCTAATGTAAGCCAGGCTCGGTGGCTCGGTCTGTAATCCCGTGCTTTGAGAGGTTGAGGTGAGTGGATTGCCTGAGCCCAGGGGTTCGAGACCCGCCTGGGCAACTTAGTGAGACCTCATCTCTACAATAAATCAAAAAATTAGCCGGACATGGTAGTGCACGCCTATAATTCTAGCTACTTGGAAGGCTGAGGCGGAAGGATCATCTGAGCCCAGAAGGTCAAGGCCGGGGTGGCCAGGAGCATGCCACTGCACTCCAGTCTGGGTGACAGAGTGAGGCTCCAACAACAACAACAACAACAAAAAAGCCCCTAATGTCATGCATACCCTTGGTCTCTCATGTAATTACGGGTCGATCATGGATGCAGAATAGTTTATTGTGCTTTTCATGGCATCAGAGTTTTCCCCTGGCCTCACCATGTACTGCTCTCTTTAACTCTTCTGACTCTGTTTTCTTGAAGGGAACTTGAGTAGATTTTAAATTTATATTTTAGCAACAAACATGATATTCCACCTGTGCTTCCTTGGTGCAGGTTGAGCACTGTTATTTTCACAATATCAATCAACTTGGTGGGTGAAAAAATGTTTCCAGAATCCAACATAAATCCAACATAAATACCAACAGGGAAGTAAGCAGAGGCATGACCACGTGTCCTGTGGAGCACTCTCATGACAGGGTGGCACAGGAGGGAGCTTGTTGACTGTGAATGTCTACAGTTGGGGGCACCTGCTTATTAACCCGAGGCTAGTGTCAAGTTCTCTGCACACTCTCCTATTGACTGGTTGTATAGATAGTCCTCAAAGAGTAAGGAACAACATCAAAGTCTATCAGTATTATACAAGAAACTTCAGTGTAATCTGGCATAGGTTATCATGTCACCAGTTATCCTTCTGAAAAATAACTTCCAGTTTCTACAGTGATGCGCATTGTACTTTATCTGTAGTGAACTGCTGCCAATTTTCCAAGTATAGTCGTTGCTTTCAGACTTCTGCGTTTTTTTTTTCTTTAAAAGCTCTTTTCTCAGCACAGAATACAATATCATTTTCTGCCCATCATAAATTCCTCTGTTTCAAGCTCCAGGGTGAGTGACATCTCTGCCATAATGACTGTTTTGTTCCCTGTAGTCGGAACACACCGTGTCTTTCCTTTGGCTTGTACCTCTATTAGAGAACTTATTGAATTTTTGCTTGTTTTGATGGTAGAGGATACAGTCTAGCCCCACTGATGGCCATAGCTAATTTCAAAGATCTGTTTGCTTAAGGACAGTCTGTTACTGTTCCACATCTGCACCCACTAAATCTCAGTGGAAAAGAATGATCTTTCCAGGAAGAAATGAACCAAAGAGGTAGACTGCTGTTTGTGTGGAATTGGGGAGACATCCGGCCGACTGGCAGTGGGGCTCAGCAGTGACTGGGTGTGGAGTTAGATACTGCTGACAAACCACGTCTTGTTACTTCCGAGTGGCACGTGGGGTCTTGGGGGAAAAAAATGAGCTGTGTCCTCAGATTCATATGTGTTGGAAGGACTGGGATTGCAGGAGGGATTTGGTAAAGGATTGTGAAAGGAACAACAGGATTCCTAAGATGGAAAGTAAATTCCATTTATCTCACCATAAGTAAAGGTGGAATGTGGCCAGTGCTGACACTAAGTGACTAAGCAACAACCCCTAGGAGGAATGAAAATGGAGCTCTGTTCCAGCGTGGTGCCCAGCACTTGAATTCACTCAGTCTTGATCTTCCCGGAGACACATCTATACGAGGAAGGAGAGAGATGTGGTAAGCTAAGAAACGCCACACTGAAGTCCAAGCAACTCCTTTCTGGAGGCTTCCTTTCTTCTCCTCCTTTTCCTCCACAGACCAGGACTTGAAACCAGAAGTCTATTTTCCCACAGGACATAGAGAAAGTGAGTGTGGAAGTCAAGAGTGGATGGATGCCACCCTATGAGCTAATGGGGGCAGAGTGCTGGTCAGCCAGGGTACATGTGCCAGCAACATCCATATCACATAGGGATGCAGGAGAGAGACAAAGGTAGCCGCCACAGCAAGCGTGCTGGCAGAATTGTGACTTGGGTGTTAGGCAGCATCATCTTTAGGGCATAGCATGAAAGAAAGAGGAAAGAATAGCTGAAGTTCTATGACTTGGCTGGTGGAAGGTCAAGGGGCCAGTGAGCCACCAGGGTGCTTAGATGTGAACTCTTAAAACTGACTTTACCAAAAAGCCTCACACTGGTGGGGTTAGGTAGACATTTGGATTACCTGAGTGTTATTTGCACTTTGCTTCCTGGGTTTCCCTCACCATATGTTGAGCCTGTGTATATATACACCATTTCTTAGTCTTGTCTTTCACAACTGCACTTCATGATAGGCCTTAAATCGAAATCTGCTTTTTTAATTAAAATAGTGACAGGAGATATGGAGCCCTAAACCACTTAGATAACAACATTTCCATTTAGGCCAAGATTCTCAAAATGTAATTTTAGTCTAATTTTTAGTTTCTTGTTAATTTTTTTAATAGTATTTACAACATTTATGTTATGAGAAAGGCTCCATTTTACTGTTTATTATGATTATCATTGTAGTCTCATCTTCTTTAAAAGTGCTAGGAAGCCTGGATCTTTATATAGTATGGTCCATGTTTAGTTTATGCATATGTAACCTTTGTTGTTGAAATTGTAGTTGACTATTGAGGGAGAATTCTTAGAAACTTTTCCCTCTCACTTCCATTAGTTTTTATCTTTTAAACAAAAATGGTGAATGTTATATTACAAAAACAAAGTTAATACCAGACTTTTCACCATAATTTTGCCCCCCTTTCCAGTTTTCTATGGTTTATCTCAGTCCCATATTGATTTCTACTACAAAAGTAAATATTCTGATAAGCTTGACTCCTGCTGTATTTCATTTCAGAAATTAAGTGAGCATATATCTCACTTTCCTCTAATTTTGCTGTAACTTGAAGATTATTCTGTGTTTGGTTAAAATGTTTTCTTTAATTTCGTGACCTTAGAAACATTTATACTTTGTTTCAGAAAATAATTGTGAAGATAAACTTTGCTCTCTTTCTCTGCCCTCACCTGAAATAAAGCCATTAAAAATATATTATAGAGCACGAAGTTAATAATAAACACACTGGGATAGTAGCTTTTCTTCTAAGTAGTTACTTTCATAGCGGAGGGAAAAATCTCCTTCCTTGGTATAAAGGAAACAAAGAAAGAAGCCAATAACACAGGCCTCAAAAACAGCTTCATAGCACATGTCATCATTTAATTGCACGGATAGGTCAATTCTCCTGGTTCTTCCTGGACTGTTAGGTTTGCTGACTTTGTAGAGTTAGAAGGTATGCTGTAGGTAAGCGACAGAGTCAGGGTTGCATCTAGGCTCTGCCCGGGGGACCCTTCAGAAAGCAATAGATAAGCTATGAAGTGATAAACGTGACTTTATGAAAGTCCGGATTCCTGGTCTTGCTGTGTCATAATCACAGAGTTAATGCGGTTATTTCACAAAGTATTTTGTGACAGGCAATTTGTCTATAATTTGAAGCCTTGGCAACTGGGGTATCCTAAACCTTCTTCTTCCCCCTGCATCTTTTGCTTCAATTTAATTCAACAAGCAGTTTTTGAGAATAAAACATGATATTCAGGAAGTAGAAGGAGCAAAATCTGTAGACCCAACTCTCTGAGTTTAGATTATTAACCCCAATTATGTTGAGGGGTAGGTACTATACATTAAGTCAGTCTATGAATCATGAGCATTATTTTACGAGTATTTTGATCCCAGTAGGGTTATGAGTATTTTGATCCCAGTAGGGTTACCCCAGTTGCAAAATAATGTTTCATAAATATATTTTACAGGTTTCTCTACTTAAAAAGAAGGAGGAAGAGGAGGAGGGAAGAAAGAAGGAAGAGATGAAGAAGAAAGAAAGAGATAGTAAACTCCCAAAGAGCATTTCCTTTCTTCCTGCCATAGAGAGTGCCGGTTTTCAAATATAGGTTGAGTATTTCGTCTCCAAAATTCTTGGGACAAGAGTATTTTGGATTGTTTTTATTTTAGAATTTTGCATATACAAATTAGATCACTTGGGGGTGAGACTCATGTCTAAACACAAAATTTATTCATGTCTTATATAAACCTTATACACATAGACTGAAGGTAATTTTATATAACATTTCAAATAATTGTAGTCATGAAATGAATTTGATTGTGACTCACCACATAAGGTAAGGTGTGGAATTTCCTACTTGTGGCATAATGCTGGTGTTCAAAAGTTTCTAATTTTGGAGAATTCTGAGTTAGAGGTGCTTAGTCTGTGCTTATGTTCCATTGTCAATGCCAAGGGCTAAAGGAATATTGTTGTAAAATAATTCATCTTATAATAAACCCGAATTGCATTATATTTCTTGATACTTTTGCTTTGCTCAAAAGAATTAAATAACCCTTAAATATCAGGATTAGAAGAACCCTATATTTCTAAAACTAAAGATGATAAATTTTTAAAAAGTTTCTATGTAACGAAAATATTGTACTCACTGTGATTGCATTTTGGGCATTTGCTTTTTATTTTCTAGAGTATTGGTTTTATAGGACCACCTCCAAAGAGTACTTAAATTCCCTCTTTACAAAATAAATAAAAGGCATTGGAATTTGAATTTTAGAAATATAAGAACAATTACACATCCCTAGGATATTCTGTGTTAAGTAAAATCTTAATTAATTGAAGATTTGGTAATGATTAACTTTTTAGTTGCCTAATAAATCAGATTTAAGCAAAATGCTATATTGATACTCACTGAAAATATTTCTGAAATGTATTAGAACACATTCTTATGAATGTCTTTTTGATCAAAATTCAATGTCTGTTTGATATCTAAGTTTTTATATAGCCATATAGTCCAAGAATAAGTAGGAATACCAAATATAAATAAAGTTTCAGATAAGAGAACCTTACTTGAATATGTATTTGGCTTACAGGATGCCATAAAAATTGTTCAGATTAAAAAAAAGAATCTGAATAACTGATATTTCTTAGTTTTATTCTTTCTTTCATTCATTCAGTAATATATATTATCATGCCAAGAACTGCCAAAGATTTGGATTCCTAAAATAAGCAAAACTGAAGAGATTTCTGTTTCCACTCAGTTTGCCATCTAGTTTAGCCAACAGTGGTCAATCTTCTTTTTTTTTTTATGTATGTGTTATTTTATTTAGCATAATGTTTTTATTTATTTATTTATATAATTTTTATTTCGAAATTGTGGGGTACAATTCAGTGTTAGGTATACAAATGTTCATTGTGCAGTTACCCTTATTGATGAGGTGCACACCCCGCTTCCCCAGGTGGATATTGACTACTGTCAATCCCAGCTACCCAGCCGCCATCCTCCACTACCCTCCCCGCAGTTTCCTGCTACTTTCAATCTCTTTCTTACAGTAATACAGTAGGTGTTCAAGGTCCAATTATGAGTGAGAACATGTGATATTCATCTATTTGTTTCTGTGAGAGATCACTCAGTATGATAAGCTCTAATTCCATTCACGTTGCTGCAAAGTTCATGATTTTGTTCTTCTTTATGGCTGAGTAATATTCCATTGTATATATGTACCATATTTTTTAAAATCCAGTCCTCTTTTGATGGGCAGCACGGTTGGTTCCATGTTCTTGCTATTGTGAACAATGCTGCGATAAACATATGTGTGCAGGTATCTTTTTTGTAGAGTGACCTGAGTTCTTCCGGGTATATTCCCAGTAGGGGAATTGCGGGATCATATGGAAGGACAATTTTTAGGAGTTTTAGGAATCACCACACTGATTTCCACAGAGGCTGTAATAGTTTGCACTCCCACCAACAGTCCAGAAGTGTTCCCTTTTCGCCACATCCTCTCCAGCATCGGTTGTTTTTTGAGTTATTGATGATTGCCCTTCTGACTGGAGTTAGGTGGTATCTCAGTGTAGTTTTATTTTGCATCTCCTTGATGACTAGTGAAGCAGAACATTTTTTCATGTGTCTGTTGGCTGCTCATATGTCTTCTTTTGAGAAGTGTCTTCATATCTTTAGCCCACTTTGTAATGGGGCTGTTTGCTTTTTTCTTTTCAGCACGTTTGAGTTCCTTGTAGATCCTTGATGTTAGGCCTTTGTCAGACATGGAGTTGGCAAATATTTTTTCCCAGTCTGTGGGCTGCCTCCCTGCTCTCTTGGTGGTTTCTCTGGCTTTACAGAAGCTTGTCAGTTTAATGAGGCCCCACTTGTCTATCTTATCTCTTATGGCCTGGGAACTTCGCGTTCTGGTCAGGAATCGGTTGCCAGTTCCAACTTCCATAAGAGTGGATCTTGCATTTTCTAAGCTTCTTACAGTTTGAGGTTTTACATTTAGACCTGTGATCCATTTAGAGTTAATTTTTGTGTATGAGGATAAGTAGGGGTCCTGTTTCAATTTTCTGCGTGTGGTCAGCCAGTTTTCCCAGCAACATTTACTGAATAGGTTCTCCTCTCCCCAGTAGTGGGTGGTGGAGGCTTTGTCGAAGATGAGTTGGTTGAGAAATTGAGGTTTTGCTTCTGGGATCTCAATTCTATTCCATTGGTCTACATGCCTGTTCTTGTACCAGTACCAGGCTGTTTTGATTATTGTAGCTTTATAATATAGTTTGAAGTCTGGGAGTGTGATACCTCCTGCTTTGTTTTTTTGGCTATTGTTGATCATTTATGTTTCCATATGAATTCCTGTATTTTTTTTTCTAGGTCTGAGAAGAATGTTGCTGGTAATTTGACGGGTATTGCATTAAATCTATAGATTGCTTTAGGCAAAATGGACATCTTAACAATGTTGGTTCTTCCAGTCCATGAGCATGGAATATTTTTCCACTTGTTTGTGTCACCTTTGATTTCTTTGAGCAGTATTTTGTTGTTTTCATTGTAAAAGTCTTTTGTATCTCTGGTTAAATAGATGCCAAGGTATTTCATTTTTTGTGGTTATTGTAAATGGTATTGTGCTTTTTATTTGAGTTTCTGTTTGTTTATTATTGGTGTATAGAAATGCCATTGTCTTTTGTACGTTTATTTTATACCATGAGACTTTGTCAAAGTCCTTTATCAGTGCCAGGAGGTTTTTGACAGATTCTCTTGGGTTTTCAAGGTATACAATCATGTTATCTGCAAAGAGAGATAACTTTATTTCTTTTTATTTTTCATTTTAATTTTTATTATAAAGATGTGGGGTACATTTCGGGTTTAGGTATACAAACATTGATCATGCAGATACCCTTGTTGACAAGGTATGCTCCTCCCTCCCTTAGTAGTTTCCCTCAACTGCCAATCCCACCCCCTCCCCTGACAGTTTCCCACTACTGCCAATTGCTTTCTTATAGCATTATAATTGTTCAAGTTCCGCTTATGAGTGAGAACATATGGAACTCTCTTCTTTGTTTCTGTGATAAATCACTGAGTGTGATCAACTCCAAATTCATCCAAGTTGTTGCAAAGTCCATATATTTGTCCTTCTTTATGGTGCATAATATTCCATTGTGTATATGTGCCACTTTTAAAAATTCAGTTCAACTTCGATGGGCAACATGGTTGGTTCCATGTTTTTGCTATTGTGAATAGAGCTGCAACAAACATACGTGTGCAGGTATCTTTTTGGTAGAATGATTTGAGTTCCTCTGGGTATATTCCCAATAGGTGAATTGCTGGGTCATATAGGAAGGTCAATTTCTAGTTCTTTCAGGAGTTGCCACGCTGTCTTCCAAAGGGACTGCACCAGTTTGCATTCCCACCAGCAGTGTAGAAGCGTTCCTTTTTCTCCACATCCTCACCAGCATCTGTTGTTGTTTGTTTTACTAATTATGGCCATTCTTACAGGGGTTAGGTGGTATCTCAATGTGGTTTTGATTTGCATTTCTCTGATGATGACCGAGGTTGAGCACTTTTTCATGTGTCTGTTGGCTGCCCATATATCTTCTTTTGTGAAGTGTCTGTGCATGTCTTTTGCCCACTTTTTAAAGGGGTTTTTACCTTTCCGTGCATTTGAGTTCCTTGTAGATTCTAGATGTTAGACCTTTGTCGGATAAACAGTTGGCAAATATATTTTCCCATTCTGTGGGCTGTCTCCCTGCTCTCTTGATGGTTTCTTTTGCTTTGCAGAAGCTCGTTAATTTGATGAGGTCCCTTTTGTCTATTTTATTTCTTAATGTATTGGCCTTTAGGGTTCTGAATAGGAATTGGTTCCCAGTTCCAATTTTCATAAGGGTGTCTCCTACACTTTCTAAGATTCTTATAGTTTGAGGTTTTACATTCAGGTCTTTGACCCATTTAGAGTTAATTTTTGTGTGTGGTGATAGGTTGGGGTCCTGTTTCAATCTTCTGCAAGTGGTCAGCCAATTTTCCTAGCACCATTTACTGAATAGGTTCTCCTCTCCCCAGTGCTTGTTGTTGGAGGCTTTGTCAAAGATGAGTTGGTTAAGGAATTGAGGCTTTGCTTCTGGAATCTCTTTCATGTTCCATTAGTCTATATGCCTGTTCTTGTACCAATACCAGGCTCTTTTGTTTACTGTAGCTTTATAGTAAAGTTTGAAGTCTGGAAGTGTGATACCTCCTGCTTTGTTTCTTTTTCTAAGGATTGTTTTAGCTATTCGTGGTCGTTTATGTTTCCATATGAATTTCTGTATTGTCATTTCCAGGTCTGAGAAGAATGATGTTGGTAGCTTAACGGGTATTATGTTGAATCTGTAAATTGCCTTTGGTAGGATGGACATCTTAACAATGTTTATTCTTCCTATCCATGAGTATGGAATATTTTTCCATTTGTTTGTGTCAATCTTCTGAAACCAGAGACAATTTTAAAAACACATCGTTATCACCACCCAAGTGTCTGTTCACTTCAGGGTATTAAATAAAAGAAAAGAAAGATAGATATATTATGCATTAAATTGAGTGTTTACTTGTATGTTTATTAAAAATTATTGAACATCAACTACACTGCCCAAACACTGGCATGTACATATGAAGAAAGAAGTGTGAGTTGACACAATGGCAAACAGTTGAATAAAAAAGATTTATGTCCTAAGTTGCAGCTAGTGAGGAAAACACACCAATAATTAAAAGTGTTGATGGAGTCTGCAACTCATCAAGAGAAAGTTCTAGAGTAGTTTAAAGAAGGAAGTTAGTGACCACTTCCGAGTGTAAGAGAAGATCTGGAAGACAGTGTATACAGTTAGGACAACAGGGCTAAATCACGTATACTTGGTTGAATCTTGCTACCTTTTGGCTGGGTGATCTTGATCAAATTACTTAATTGTGATGTCTTATTCTGTAAAATAAAGATAATAACATTTGCCTCATCAGGATTGTTGGAAGGATTAGGTTTGCTATGCTACATTTTTTCATTTATTTTTAATTGAGTTGAATGCCTGGATTTGAATAAATGTTGATCAATATCAACATCATCATTGCTGTTGTCATCACCATCATCTCCATCACTATCATCACCGTTATTAACATTATTCATATTTTGAAAGATGTGTAGGAGTTGGTTTTCCTGAGAGCAAGGAAGAGCTGTCATGGGATTTGAAGCTACAGAATGACAGCATAATATTGAGAAAGCACTACTAATTAGTCATTTCTATTGCTAGTCAAGTTTATGTTTCCACCATCCGTCCATGCCTCCTCACACCTCACCCACCTTCCCTTCCTGGACTCTTACCAGAGCTCCTCTCCCTGGCAACTCAGGGTCCCTATTGTGATGTACATTCTTGCCCATATTCATACACTCACCTTTTAGCAGCTCATTGGCCTAAGACTTTATTATTTGGAAATCTCTAACACTAAGGATCTGTTCCCTGACACCTAGATTAAGACAAAACAATAGATTTGTAAAATAAAAATAAATAATGGGTGTGAAAATGCAGACTGCCTAAGTATAGCTCCATCTACACATCTCAAGCAAGGGTGTCTCATCCCACTTTGTAGAGAAAGAAACCAAGACTCCAAGAAGCAAAAGGGCAGAAATTGGCAGAGTGAGGCTTTGTGCTCGTGTGTATTGGACACCCATTTCCAGGCTTTTTGCACTATGCTTTCTAATCATAAACACACAGAAATATCTGAGAGCCTTCCTTGCGTTCAGTCTGCATCTTCACTTCAGTATCCTGCCAGCAGCCCTTGACTCTTTCCTCTTCCTTCGGTTTGCTCTACAGAGCAAAACATGTCTTAGAATTTTCCTCAGAGAAATTTATCATGGTGAAGCTAGTGGGCTCACATTTGTCCAGGAAGAATACCTGGATATCAGGGTGCTCTCTGTGTAACATCATAGTTGTTTTGCTTTGTTTTCTTTGTTCTTCTAACTTTTAATGGAAACATACGTACATCACAGAAAAGCACATAAACCATAGCCATTGAATTTTCACAGAGGACACCCAACATCATACCAAAAAAAAAGAACCTCCCCAGCACCTGGAGGACCACACTAGTGCCCTCCCCATCACCATCTCCTCTCAGTACTATGTAGTTTGACGTATCATTGCCAGATATGTTTTTGACATTAAAACGGATACAACTAGTACAGCATAACGTGCTTTATCCATAGGGTAGCAATGAACAAAACTGGAAAAAAAAAGCTCATTATGTGCTCTAGCAAATGGTGTGTGCTTTGTGGGGTGGGATAGTTCAAGGTAAAACCCACATGGCTGACACTGATAGAGCCTCTGCTGACTCCCCACCTCAGCTTGGCACATGTATTTTCTGCCTGCCTGGTTGCCTGAGTCAATCCCTGCTACCTTTCCTGTAAAATATATTTCTGATTTACCTACAGTTTTTTCTTCCAGCACAGATTTTCTGCATAGCTAAGGGAGAACATTGCCTGAAGCACTTATAAACACCCCGACACTCTCTAGGTGGTTTCCAACCAACTCCAGAAAGAAAAAGAAATCTCTGAATGAACACGTATTCTAGAATCTGCAAGAAAACTCTGGGAACAAGAAATTCTCTGTGTAGCTATCTTGGACAGTGAACTTTAGGAGTCAGATAAACTTCCTTCGTGGAGCACGACCTCATGTAGTCAGTGGTTAGAGCCGTTTTCCTGGCGAGATGATTACTTTGACTTGAAATCTCATAATGTAATTAATCCTCTGAGATAGCCAAGGTGATAACAAGAAGATAGTTCCAAGTATTACACTGGGATTGGTCCAGAGCCTACTTTTAACTTTGTAGAGTTAAATTAGGAAAGCCATCACGATTACCTTAGTTTTTAAATAAAATATTGTCATGACAAATGACACAGAGGGGTCTTACATTTCTAAAGTACCATCATTTTTGTGAAGAGAGACATGGTATGTTCACAAGCCTGCTATGGAGTGTCGTAAATAATTAAAATGAAATTTCATTTATCCCAGGGCAAAAACAAAATTGTACTTGGTAATGAAACCCCCATGTAGTTTTATCTTAATCTCCTCAATTTACCAGGCAGCACAATTTACCAAACATTGATTCTTCGTATTATTAATATTACAGCAAAATTTTACTAGGTGTACTTAAGTCCACCATAGTCCACAAATAATGAATGTCAGCACTGAAAAACATGCTTCCCTGAAACAAATCTAGAAAAATATGGAAATATAGAAGTGTATAGCAAATAATCTATATTTGTTACACGCATATATGCTTACATATATCTGTATATATGTGTCTGTATCCATGTGCATGCAATAAATAGAGATTACTACTGATAGACCCTTCCAGAATAGTGTTAGCCAACAAAGCAAAGTAGAGCTGGGACTTTGCCCCATACTCTATTTCCAACTGGTGATATGGCAGACACTCCATTTCCCCATGTAGAACACACATCAGTTGTTCTCTCACCTTCTGCCCTCCATGTATTTATGTACTTGTTATTTATTTATTTATTCGGCCTGGCAGACGTGGTGATGATTTCTAGAGCGTGTACATCCTCCATCCTTATTGGTCTGTGAATAATTCCTAGGGAGCCATCCAGCAACAACACCCCACAGCTAGCAGCACTTCTAACTAAGCAAAACAAACTTAGAAATACCGACATCAGCTTAGAAAAGATACGGAGGGGCTGCTGTCAGACTACAGCAGTGATATGAGTCCCTGCGTTCAGGCTGAGGGCTGTGCTGGAAGCCCTGGAGTTTTATGCAGAGATGTCTGTGAGTCTGCTCCTGCAAACTGCTTTCTCTGTGACTGTTCCTGAAAAGCAAGGAAACTGCTCTCCACGACTTTCGGATCAGTGAGACAGAGTTCGGTCTGAGTTATGCAGTTGAAGATGTCCAGATGTGTGGTCACTTTTCTAATGCCAAGTTTGTAGAAAGGAGACTGAAGTAAAAATGCCAGCTGAGATTTAGTTATTGTATCACTTTTTTTTCAAGATGTAAACATCATAATGAGAAAAAGTACTGAATAAATGGAGTATGTATGAGTCTCATGTGTTAAAACAATCGCTCTTACATGCTTACATTCTATATAGTGGCTGGAACTGCTAAGTGGAGTTTAGTCCATCCATCAAGGAATTTCAATTTGTGAATATGAATGTTGTCACAGAAATCCAAAACTAATTTTCAAAAATAAAACTTCAACTATAGGTTTATAGAGTTTTTGTCAGTGGTAAATCAAAGCCAGGATTGGCTGTAAAGCCATGTCATAATTTGAGAACTCCAGGGATAAATCTAGCTGTTATTTAAAAGCATTATAAGGTGTTTTGATTTCACTTTTCAAATTTCAATTCAGTGTATAACCAAAAATTTTTATTTAAGGGAAAAATCTTTTCAGTGTGTTTTTTGTTGTTCTCTTTTGTGTTAATTTTATCCTACTTCTGAGTAATTGAAGGCAATTTATTTTGAGATTTGGGACAGTTCACAGTTAAGCTAAAATCTGTTTACTTTCAAAATTGGGAGTTGTTATCACTGACTGAAAGGGTAAATGTCAGAATAGGGAAAGTAGACATGTAAACATTTTGCTACATTTTCCAGACATGCATTTATTGTAGATGTCCAGCCTCAAATGAAATAAAGTATGGTAGTATGCTTGCAGAAAGTCAGCAGGTTATTTGATAGGCACTTACAATCCTTACTTATTGAATGCATAAAAAATAGGTTTCTCTTGTACTCTAAATAATTTCTTAATCCCTTAATCTCCATCTTTGAATGAAATCTAAAAATTGACTTGTTAGGTTTCTTGAATTTAGTCGTTTATACAGGTTAATCAAGGTAAATGGTAATACTCATTTGCGCTTCAATGTCAAATTTTTCTACAGGGACATATTATGTTCATTTGACATTGAAAAGTGAGATTTTGGAGTAAAATATATTAAAGTATTGTACCTAACTAGGTTTCTTACAGACATCGTTTGTTGTTGTTTAAACTTCTGCTTTGCTACTTGGGAGAAAACAACAGCATTGGTTTGCTAAATACTTTAATTGTGTACTTTCTTTTAGTTGAAATCACAAAGTCTTCAAATTTAATACGTTCTCTTCAACTTGATTCAAACACATACTTGTAGAACAAGACGGGAAAGATAAGTTAAATTTTAATCAGACTCTTCATACACACACACACACACACACACAGAGTCACCTTTTTTTTTAAGTTTGGGAGGTCAATTTTATTTTCCATTACAAACGTTATGTATTTTTTAGATCCCAAACTTAAATCCTCACAGTAAAATTTTGTTTGTTTGTTTTAGAACTAATTTTCATTAAGTTATGGCAGAAATGTGGAGGTCTGTTACCACAATGACTTAACAGTTTTAAATCACTGAGCTAAATCTCTCTTAGCTGGTGACCTCTGACAGGGATTCAGCTTCCATCACTTGGCTCTACTCCAGGCTGTGTACCTGGGAGAGACACAGCAACATGTGTGCATAGCCGTGAGTGGACAGGCACATTCCAAGCGCATTTTCAACATTTTTAAAGATTTATTCTTTGGTCTCTCCACTTTAAAAAAAAATGTGTAAATGTATGCACACACACACACACACACACACACAGAGCTAGACACCAATGACCTACTGTAGGCTGTTCTGTCGGTCCATAATAAGAAAAGAATTGTGTTTGCATTTCATATGGAAAATAATGTTACAGATTTATTTTCTTTGCTTTGTTTTTTAAGGACTTTGGTTCTGAAATACTCACATGTGCCAAGTAGGCAGAAGAGATGTTTTCCACAATTCCAAATGAGACAATAGTGAGATATTTGAGCAAGCAATGAAACAAACAAACACAAAAAACCCAGCACCCTCAGCCAACAAAAATAATAACAACCAGGTTAGGATATGAATAACATGACCACTATATCTTTGCTGCATTATTTCCCTCGGAAGATTTGCTGCGTGTCCTCGTGGTCATTTCTGTCTCCTGCAAAGCAGCGATTCTGAGAGGGGGTGAGCTCCTCCCTCACATTCCTCTATTGCTTGCTTTGGTTTCCTGCCATTTTTCCCGATAAATTTCCCAGATGGAGACCTGTTTCCAGCCTTTCCATCTTTGCCTTCTCAAAAGCAGCAGGTCAGCAGAAATGTAAGGGGAGCACGAGATAGCAGAGTGTGAGGTCATGGTTCCCCTGAGTGAACACAGCCCCTGTAAAGCTCACAGTGTGCTAAATGAAATGGGGTGTTGTTTGAACTGATGGCAAAGTCAAGGAAAATTTTATTTCTTGTTCCAAAAGTGAGAATTTTTCAGAGGTCATTACAGTGCTCCACTGTCCTGCGGAAGGTGCTTTAGAAGCAGGTGACCTTACCTGAGGTTGGTGGCCACTCAGTGACCGAGAGGAGCTGTCCCTATCTGCCTTTAACCTTGCCACTAATCTCAGGTGAATTAGTCATCTCAGGAGTTCCTTTCCTTGTGTATGGAATGTGTGGAATTGTATGGAGGACAGTATTGCTAAGGCACTACCAGCTCCAACATTCTCTGGTCCTTTCCTAAAGTCTACCTTAAAAAAGGACACCCAGAAAAATAATTTACGTCTCTGTGTTTCATACTTTTCTGGAGTATAGCCAAAAGGCAATTTGGGTGTGGTATGATGTTGTGAAACTGAATAACATGGCCACTTTATCTTTGCTGCGTTATTTCCCTCGGAAGATTTGCTGCATGTCCTCATGGTCGTTTATGTCTCCCGGCAGACACCTGTCTGTCTAGCCAGATGTCCCTTTGTGTGGCTCAATGTCCCCAGGAGAGATCACTGTCAGATGCCTCATGATTAAACTGATTTTTTTTTCCAAGGAGCTAATCTGAGAAACTCCTTAATATTAAAGGGCAAAGTACAGGTGCATTATTCTTCTCAGAAGGCATAGGTGCATTATAAAAGTGGTCTCAGCTCCCCAGTACATCACAGGGTTGTGATGATGGAGTGTGACTGACACTGGGTTCACAGGCTCAGCTGAGAACCTTCTACCTCATCCTCCTAACATACAACCAACCTAAAGGGTCAGGATGGAGATAATATTTTTAAAAATTCTGGTTTGACAATGTCATTTTTGCAAGGATCTTCTCTATTTTCACTTTTGATAAAAGCCTGTCTCTGAGATGTTAAAATTATGAGTATTGGGATGTTTTAGAACAATGATAAACAAATTACTTGAAACATAAAGACTTAAAATATCAGATTGAATAAAAAAATAATTGACCATATTGACCAAAATTCTCAATAATTAATCATTACATTGAGAAAGTTTTTTTAGGACTCTGTCTTTCCATATTATGTCTGAGACAATATTTAAGTAGCCGACACATGCATGTCTCAAGTGATCATAAGTTTCTCTAGACATTTACCAGCATATGATGATTCATGGGTGCTTACTTGTCCTCATTGTTCATGAAAGGATGTGCATCCATCTGCTGAGTATGTGTGCCCTGACTTCCATATAGCTCATGCTGTAATGCTTATTGGACAGTCTATTAATTTTACTCTTAACTGTTTAATCACTGTAACTTACTGGCAGAAATTCAAAGTTTGGCCTCAGTAACGATCTGAAAAAGTAGCAATGTTTCATTGTGGAATAATTCTCATATAGGAAAATCCTTTGGTTTAAAGGATCATTTAATACAGAGTTTAAAACACAAATCGGTAGCCATTCTAAGTTGGGCTCCAATTCCTTCACTGTTAGTAACAATACATCATAGGGAAGTTACACAGCCTGAGTGTTGCCATCTCCTTCTTACCAGGTGCTTGTGTGACTCATTATTCTCTTCTCTTCCTTTCTTTAAGCTTTCTCTTTGACTTTACAGGATATTAATATTCTTATTTATTTGCAGGAGTGGCTTCCATCCTTGTGATTCAGTTCAGCTCTGTGCCCTGAGCTGGAATTTCAGCGCAGGGCACAGAGCTGAACTGAATCACAAGGATGGGAGATACTAATCCTGCTCTCATCAAGCTTAAAATCTAATCATCTCCTCCCCTCATATTTCTATCTTCCTGATCATGCTATGCATGCATTGGCATGTACACACACGAATGCCCTACCAAAATGCTTTTGTTAGAATTTAACTACAAGAAAATTCCAGGTTGCGGTGCCTTAACAACCCCCTCTCTGTTGCTGCAGTCATGTTTTCTGGCATAAGGGATTTCTCTACTCTGGTACGCTCAACCTTTGTCACAAACATTATCGTATTAATAAATGGGGTTGTTTTCCAGTCTTCCCCATTGCTCTCACCTCATCTTCCCCACTTTGTTGGACTGAATACTTGGCCAGGATTGGGCTTGACTGGTGGGTGCCTTGATGATGGAGTCTTCCCAGGAGTCCTCAGTTGCTGGGTTCCAGGCACCAGAACCCTTGCTTGAGAAGCCCAGAGTCCAGTGTCCTGATTCTTCACTTGTTTTGGAACAGTGATTAGATTTAAAATTTTTTTTTGAAGTGTCCTTCATTTAGAGTAAGATGTTTTCTTTAGACTTCCCTCTTTGTTCTAGTGGCCAGAGAACACACAATCCCTTTCCAACAGGAAATAGAGAACCAGTGAATGGTGATGGTAGAGAGGATGTGGAGAAGGTGGAGGAGGTGGTGGGGGATAGAGATGGTGAAAATGGTAAAATGGTAGAGATGTTGGGTATGGTCAAAGTGGTGAAGAGGTGGAGAGATTAGAGGTGGTAGAGAGAGTGGGGAGGGAGAGAGGTGGTGGAGAGAATGAGCATGGTGGAGATGGTAGATAGTGGAGAGGCTGAAGATGATAGAGATGGTAGAGATGGTGGAGGTCACAGAGGTAGTAAAAATGGTGAAGATGGTCAAGGTATGAAGATGATGGAGAGATTAGAATAGGGAGATACAGTGGAGAGGGTAGAGGTGTGAAGATAGTGGAGATGGCGGAGATGATAAAGAACATAGATGTGGTGGAGATGGCATAGAGGGTAGTGAGAACAGATGGTGGCCATGGTGGAAAAGTGGTGATGGTAGCTGCTGGAAGGGGTGGGAAGTATGGAGGTGGTGGAGATGATGAAGATGATGAGAACTATAGAGACAGTAGAGAAGATGGAGGTAGTCAAGGTCGTGGAGGTGGTAGAGAGGGTTGAGGGTGGAGATGGTCAAGGTGATGCAGGTGGTAGAGAGCACAGAGAGGATGGAGATGGTCAAGGTGGTGGAGTTGTTAGAGAGGGTAAAGAGGATGCACATGGTCAAGGTGGAGGAGGTGGTAGAAAGGGTGGAGGGGGTAGAAATGGTCAAGGTGGTGGAGGTGATAGAGTGGGGAGAGAGGGTGGAGATGGTCAAGGTGGTGGAAAGGGTAGAGGGGGTTGAGATGGTCAAGATGATGGAGGTGGTAGGGTAGAGAAGATGGAGATAGTCAAGATGATGGAGGTGTCAGAAAGGATAGAGAGTGTACAGATGGTCAAGGTGGTGGAGGTGATAGAAAAGGTGGAGATGGTCAAGATAGAGGAGGTGTTAGAAAAGATGCAGATGGTCAATGTGTTAGAGGTGGTAGGGAGGACAGAGAGGATGGAAATGGTCGAGGTGGTGGAGGTGGTGGAAAGGGTCGAGAGGAAGCACATGATCAAGGTGGTGGAAGTGATAGAGATGGTAGAGTGGGGGAAGATGGTCAACTTGGTGGAGGTGGTAAGGAGGAGAGAGAATGCATATGGTCAAGGTGGTGGAGGTGGTATAGAGGGTAGACCACATCCAGATAGTTAAGGTGGAGGAGGTTGTAGAGAGGATGTCAGGGGGGAAGAGGGTGAGATAGTAAGCACTGGGGCCTACCATCCCTCCTTCTAGCAATGCTTCCATGAGTAATGTAGTCTTTTCTTAGTATCCATACTTATTCTAGTAAATACATGAGGCAGGATTTTAACAGAATTATACTTTTCCAACATAGAATTAGGGTTTTTCATGCTGGCAAGCCAGTTACTTTTTTCTGTATTGATATGACACCCAAACTAGAAATATACCCGTTCTTGTAGTTAGTACATCTGAACAATCCCTATGGTTTGTTGATATGAATTGGGACACCACACACACACACACACACACACACAGACACACACACACACACACAGAGCACAGTGGCACTCATCCACATCATCTTGAGATCCCATAGCAGGACTCAGATTTGGACTTCAGTAACATGCATTTAGTTTAAATGGAATGACTTGAGAAATAAACCATCAAACCAGTGGCCATGGGGCTGGCCATAGATCTGGCTTTGAGAAGTTTGTCCTTTGTTTGAGTTGGACAAAGTGCCAACTCTAGTGGTTCACTCCAATCCTAAATGACAAGTAAAGCTTTTTCGTGAAGTAAAGCACCTTGCTAAGGTGGATTTTAATGGGTAGACTTTAAGAGCTCACTGGTTTTCCAGCTGTGGTCCCCTCTGGATGCCATTAAATGCCTTTCAGGAGCTTCTCAAGGTTGGACTGAGGAACAAGTCTCTACCTGCTCTTAAACCAAAGCTATTCCATGGTAGGTCTCGTGTTGTTTATCACTTGTTACATGAAAGAGTTAAACAGCTTTTTAGACTATCACCGATGTAGTCTAATTCTATTTCCTTTTTCACATTGGTTACCAGAAGACTCAGAATCAAATTGTGCCATTTCCCATGACCTGTGTATATATATTTTATTTTTCTAGCACTCTAATTTATATCATCATAGCACATGCTTGTATTTATGAATGTTTGTCTACTTATTGTACAAATTTTTGTAAGTTAATTCAAGTTTTCATAGGATGAGTTTGGATACTAATAAATAAAGTGGTCACATGTTTGTTCATTAAATAAATATGTCTTTTGCTGGCATCATACCATGCTAGGGGCTCTATTAGGTCTATAAAAATACTTAGAGAAAAATAATTTGATGTTTCCTCAAAAATTCATACATAAATTTATCATATAACCTAGCAACTACACTCCTAGATATAGACACAAAATAGTTGAAAACAGGAACTCAGACACATGCCAATGTTCATAGCACTATTCACAATAGTCAGAGGAGGGAAACAGGCGTCCATCAGCAGATGAATGGATGCACAAGATAGGGCATAGCCATACAATGCAATATTATTCAGTCACAGAAAGGAACAAAAGTTCTGAGACATGCTACAACATGGAAGAATTTCGGAAGCACTATGCTAAATGAAGTAATCCAGACATAGAAGGACACATTTTGTATGATTCCGCATGTATGAAACATCAAAAATAAGTACATTCATTGAGACAGGAAGTAGATTAGAGGTTACTAGGGGCTGAGTGGTGGGGGAATGAGGAATGATTATTATTTTTTTAGTTGGAGTCTCACTCCGTCACCCAGACCGGAATGCAGTAGCGTGCTCACAGCCACTGCAACGTCGACCTGCCTGGCTCACGCAATCCTTCTGCTTCAGCCTTCCAAGTAACACGAACTACAGGCACGTGCTACCATACCTGGCTAATATTTTTATTTATTGTAGAGACGAGGTCTCACCGTGTTGCCCAGGATGGTCTCGAACCCATGGGCTCAGGCAATCCTCTGGCCTTGGCCTCCCAAAATGCTGGAATTACTGCTTGATGGGTACAAAGTTTCTATTTGTAGGTGATGAAAAGTATTACAAATAGAGAGTGGCAGTGATTTCTTTCCCCCATGCCAACTCTGGCATGTCTCTATTTCTTTTCTCCCTTCTTTCTCTGATAAACTTTGTTTAAAAACTCAAAAAAAAAAAAAAAGAAAAAGAAATAGAGAATGGTAATGGTTACAAGTGTAACCATCTATTGTAATGTGATAGGACAGCATTGTTAATAAAATTAATGCCAAAATTTGTATATTTAAAATTATTAAAATGGCAAATTTTATTATATACACACATATACACACACACAGAGTTTTCCACACTGAAGGAAAGTGCTTAGGAAATTCACATTGTTTTTCCTGGATTAATAATAAAAACAAGAAAATATTTATTATGAAAAATAGCTATAATTGATTGGGAAGCAATGTGTGTATCAGGCTTTGATATCAAAGATCATCTGAATCAGAATCTAAACTTGTTAGAATGCTGATTCCTGGTCTACTTCAACCTGCAAAATCAGAATCTCTGTGATAGGATCTGTAACTATATGTCGTGGTAATGCCCTTCCAGGAGAATCCAACATATACCAAAAGTTCTACTGCCTTGGGGGAAAGATCCTCAGGCAAGGAATTAGGAAACGGAATCCTGGGCTCTGTCCTGGCTCTGGAAATTCTGGAAATGGATACATTTGAAACAGGTGATGTTTATGACTCATGCAGTTCTTAATTCTTATGATGCAAATAAATAATAAAATTAGTTACATCTTTATCTTTTACATTACAGTTTAAGGGGGCTTATTGGCGTAAACAATTGGGCAAGATAAAATAAACAGAATAAATACAGGTTTATTCATCAGAGAATATGAGCTATTCATCAGAGAGTGTCAAATAAATCCAAGAAATGTCTTGGTATAAGAAAAAGCATGAACAATTATGGATTTTACCCTAGAATTAGAGAAGCTGGATTTTCCTCGGATCTGTGTGGCTTTCAAAGGGCAGGGCCTGGCTCTGAGCATGGGCTTGGTACACACATGCATCATTGGTTCCTTGAGATGTATTAAATTTATGGAGAGAAAAAAATCAAGGTCAACTTGTGCTTTTTTTCCCCTTGACTGTAAAGGTTTTGCCTGTAATCCCCTGCTTTATGTGAATAATTTGTTTCACATGAGTTGAATACTGTTTAAACAAGCCAAGTATCACATTCCTTTTGTCTGAAGAGCTGTGGAGGACATATTTTAAAGTAAACTAATTAAGAATGAGCTTTCAAAAGGTCTATTTTCAAGAAGGTGAGAAATCAAGAGATAGGAAGTGTTGTCTGGGTAAAGTCAACCATCGTGAAAGCCAGTTAGAATGTTTACAAGTCGCTCCCTCCCAGTGTGGTCTGAGGGCCAACCTGAGCACAGATTCTGTCTGTGCTAGGAGCAGCATTTGGGGTTGTAATTTGATCCTTTCAATTATACAGCAAATGCAGCCACTGTGAATTTTACCAGGGTTATTCGGCTTCTACAGTGCATGACTATATTAATACTCTGCTGCAGAAAATGAAATCTTCCAGACTGCCATTGGTTCTGGCTATTTGAATGTTAAATATGGGTAATAACTGCAGTGATTTACACTGGAATATTTAGAAAATGCTCTTTAGCAAGCCTAACAAAAATCGTATGTATGTTGCTCAAGCTCTACATAAGCACTTTTGTAAATGTCATTTGTGAGCCTACAACTTGCTCTTCCGGCAAGAAACACACACCGTTTTTGCTGAATATTTTCCATTTGCAATCCATTTTCACTTGGGAGCCTATGGATTGATTGCTGGGGGAAGGGATTTTTTAGATGATTTAGGTCATTTCTAACTATTACATGGCATGGCCTAGGTGAATTGCAAAGAATTTGAAATGTGCATTGTTTTTGACGATTGCCTGGTTGAAAATGTATCAGTCAATGAAGAATCATGCCTACTTTGATTTATAATTTTCTTTTTTTTAGCCTTTTGTGTCTTACTCTTCTCCAAGAGTTCTATTACAATGACAGAGCACTCCACTCACAAAAAGATTGGATTTTTATTTTATTATATATTATTGTCCTTTACCTAAAAAAGAAAATTTAGTTGGGGAACTCAAAGAATCTTCTTAGTTTTACTCAACCTCAGAGTGTCTAAGCATGGCCTTGGCATGCTGTGTGGAGGGGAGCATATTTAGAGCTCTTGTTGACTCATCACTGACTAGTTAGGTGATCTCAGACGAGTTATTTAACCTCCCAGCCTAAGTTTCCTCAATTTGAAATGAAAATGTATGTTGTATAAGATGTCCTTGTAGAGTCTGTGGTGGAAGTTTCATGTTAGATAGCGACTAGGCTGATGTCAATATTTTTGGATTGAGCCATTCGTTGGCACCACGTGGAGACTGATTCAGGCTTGCCTGCCCACCAGAAATGGAGTGGTGTATATGTGTCAGGTCAACTGAAAACTAAACAAGATGTTCTAGATGTGCTATGGATCACACGCATCCTCTTTTCATTTGAACTGGTACCAACTTCTAAAAGAGGAACAGGAGATAAACGACTCTTCTCCTGATGAGATTATTCTTATTCTTAGTCATCTCTGATTTTTCCCAAATGCCAAGTTCTGGTGCCCAGATGGTGCTTTGATGAAAGGTGAGGGGGATATGAGCGCTCAGCCCATCCTGAAATAGGAAGTGTTGTTTTTCATCAAGGACTTTGACTCTTTGTTCCTTTCAGGGATTTTTTTTTTTTTAATTTGCATGTTGGAGGAAGATGTTCTAGTTTAAACACCCTTTCTGAGGGTCATGGCTGGAAATCAAATACCACCCTTCATTCCCCTCTTGTCACTTGAGCTGCACCCACCTGCCCTGACAATTCTACAGTAAATCTACATCCCGTGGAGTGAATAGTAAGATCAAACGAGGAGGCTCAAGCAACATGGGTAAGTTTTAACTGGGCTTCTACCAGTGACCTACTATCACACGTCTTTAGTAAGTTCTATTTCATAGGCCTTTGTTTTCATAAAGCAGAATATACTGGAATTGATGAGTGATGTGATCCATTATGGAGCATATAACTCATCATTCTGGTGTGAGTGTTGAAGGGATTTTTAGAGAGTGTTTTGGAATATCAGTACACATCAAAGTCTCATAGGAAGCTCATTACCTATCTATGTCCTGAGCCCCCTTCCAAGGAACTCTGTAAATCTGTTGGGCAACCCACAAATGCCTGTTTTACAGAATCTCTTCAAATGATCAAAAAACTTTTTTTACAGTTGTATCCTATAAAACACTGGACAGAGACAGGATGATGGTATTATGCTCATAGTTGAACTTCCAGGGTTCAGCTGACACCAGAGGCCCATAAGGCTTAAGGCCTGTGCTTTAGTACGAGAATGACTAGAAGATGCTGGTCACAGGGCAAGGCAGCACACCACCGAAGGGCCAAATTGTGTATACCTGTAACAGTTTATTGTAATTGATTTCCAACATTGTTAAGTGAAAAGTTTTTTCATAAATTTTCACGACAGTCTTCTCTTAAACATTAGAAGATCAAGCAACACAGAGCCTACATTCCTGCCTCCCTCATGACGCATCCCACCAGAGTTGAAGAGCAGCACACCTTTTTAAATAAGGCCTGGGCTGCCCAGTTTGTTTCTACCAGATTTATTTCCTAGGTCTGCTGTGTGATTGAGTTTGCTATCCCTCTTTTAGGCCATGATCTTGAGAAACTAGTATCCAGTGAGAGGGAAACAACACTTGATTGAATTTATTGATGTAAATTGGCCTGGGTACTAAGGATTTTAAATTGGAATCTAGTGACTTTCAAGATTATCTGGTCTAGTATTTTTTGCTCACTGATCTTCATGGTACTGATACAAATAAAGGTCTCATGGTCAAATAGAAAGAGAAACAACAGGTTTCTTCACTGTGTCTTCTCTGGAGCCTTTAGCATGCTGCTGTGTCATGAAGTCTCAAGATGACTGTGGAGCTGGCAGGATCTCAAACACCCTTGACCCTGGAACGTCTTCCTCCTAACCACACCCCTCAATGTTGTGAAAAATAAACTTTGCAAATGCAAATCTATTTCACCTCTTTTTTTTTTTAATCTACAAGAAATTTGATTCCCAGGAGATTTAATGACATCCAAAAATTGAAACTCAACTTTTTTTTTTTAATACTCCCATGCTCATTATTGTGCAAAACTAGTCAATGGCTAGCTTTGAACAAACCATCTAGATGAAATCAGAAGAATTCCAGTATACTCATTTGTCTCTTGTGTATTCAGACTTGTGGTAAATGGGACAAAGAGGAGGTGACTCTTGTCCAGGGTTTAGTCACAGGTTCTTAAGTGTTGTCTATGAGTATGTCTGTGAGCAATATCGATCCAGCTTGTATGGCTCACTTTCTTATTAATTTTCTTAAAGCATCAATAAATGCAGTTTTCCCTGGTGCATAAGAACTGCTTACATTTATTTCTTTAAAAAATGTTATTTCTTTTGGTGTATAAATTGGGATAATTAAAAAATATCCCCTTATTACAAATTAAAGAAGTACAAAGATGTATGGTCAAAATTAAAGCAGTTTTGAGTTTTTTACATTCTCTGAATTTTTCTAAAATCGCAAAACTTAAGCAGTCATCCCTAAGATATCATTTTTAGCCATGACCTCTTTTTTACTTCTCACTTTCTACCTCCCTAGCCCTCCCCTCTGTCCCTCTCTGTCGGTTCAATGTCAAAATATGCCTTCAGGTCTTGCTCAAATGCCATCTTTTCATTAAAATCATTTGGGATTATCTTGACTGGGCAAGTTTTGATATTTTGGTATTTTAAATTTGGTCTTTTGTAAGACTTACCATTTTATGGCATATTATAATTAGTATGTACATGTTTTCTTGTTGTATTCTAAACTCTTTAAGGTAAGGACAACTGTGTCTCATTACATCCACAGCAGTGCTCCGCTTGGCACCAAGAACACGGTTGTCTTGTCAACTCTGGCTGCTATAATAGAATATGAAAGGCTATGTGGCTTAAGTAACAGACACTTATTTCTCACGGTTCTGGAAGCTGGGAAGTTCAAGATCAAGGCACTGGCAGATTTAGTTCTGGTGAAGACCAATTCCTGGCTATCTGCAAGCTGTGTCCTCACACAATGGTGAGCTAGAAAGAAAGAGAGAGAGCACTCTTATGCCTCTTGCTCTTCTTATAAGGATACTAATCCCATCTACCAAAGGACTTACCTCTACATACATGAGGCCATAAATGTTCAATGCACAACCATGGCAGTATTCAAATATATATTGAATTAATGAACAGTGATCCTATTTTTAATGCTGTATGGCATGGGTGGGAGAATATTTAACAGTAGATGCATACAGTCATAGCAATGTAGAGGTTTGGAGCCTTTGTGGGAGACACAGCTTCATCCACCATGAAGCCCCAAGTGTGAAGGACACATTATACTATCCTACCTTTACAGTGGAGATGCAGACATTCAGACAGGTAAGTGACTTGCACAAGATGGGCATGGCTAGATCAGGACTCAGATTTTACATCTCTTCATAGCCCACTGTCCTTGCTTCCATGTCACTCTTCCTCCTACTCAAGGAAGATCCTTCATACCACCTACCTGTCACAATGGTTCTTAGAAGCCACTTTTTCTAGATGTTGACAAGGTCCAGAAACTTTACGTACATATTTAAAGGTATAGAATATCAAACCTGCTTCCTGGATTTGTTATGATCCTGATAAATTAAATTGAGCTAAGTAGCTAATGAGAGTCTCACAATCTGATAGTTATTTACCAGATTGCTCAATATAAAAGAAGAGCCATAATGATAGTAACTGTTTATTTATTAATTTATTTTAAGTTGGAGTCTCACTCTGTCGCCCAGACTGGAGGGCAGTGGCACACTCATGGCCACCCTAGCATTGACCTGGTGGGCTCCGGCAATCCTTCCACCTAGCTTTCCAAGTAGTCAGAACTACAGGAGCATGCTACCACACTCAGCTAATTTTTTTGATTTATTGTAGAGACGAGGTCTGGCCAACCCAGACCCGTGGCCTGTCTCGAACCCATGGGCAGGCAATCCACTCACCTTGGCCTCCTAAAGTGCTGGGATTACAGGCTGCGCCACCGAGCTTGACTAGTAACTATTTATTAAGGACCTATTATGTCTTAATCCATTTGGGCTGCTCTAACAGAATACTATAGACAGGGTCCTTCAACAGCCGAAATTCATATTCTCACAGTTCTGGAGGCCGGAATTCTGAGATCAGGGTTTCAACATGTGGTGGAGAGTGGGGACCATGAAGCTCTTTTCTATCTTCTAATAAGGGTGCTAATGGCATTCATGAGGACTCTACCCTCACAACATAATCACCTTTTCAAGGTTCCACCTCCTAATGCCATAGCACTGGAAGTTGGGACTTCAACAGACACATTGAGGGCAGGGACACACATATTTAGCCCATATTATGTGCAAAATACCTCCTAGTATCTTAAAATTGAAAAATTCTATTAATTGCCACAACCATTCTAGAAGTCAGTGATATTCTTTCTTTGTACAGAAGGGGCTCAGCAGAATGTAACTTGGCTGAGACTACAGAGCTCATAAACAGTAGAGCCTGTATTTGAACTTGGGAGTTTCTAATTTCAAAGTCATGTTCCTTTTACAATACTATACTATCTCCTTAAACTGCATGTGAATGATATTAGGTATGTGGGATTACAGACCCTGTCTGTGTCATCGTCACCTTTCCTTCTTCTGTGACTTAGAAGGAAAAGCATAAGACAGAGTTGATAGATTTCACTCTTTCTTTGATTACATTTTTTTTTCTTCTCTACCTTTCTACTTTATGAATTTAAGTCATCTTTTGCTTGAGAGTCAGGGATTTGCTTTTTCTTTTAAATATAACTAGAAAAAATACATATAGACTAAAATATATGTTTGTCTATAGTAAATAGGGAAACAACATACATTCATTACTTGGGTAGGAAAGAGATGTTAAAAGTAGGCATTTCCCATTCTCCTCTTCTGATGATTGTGAATTATAAGTATGATTATAATTGCTTGCTAGGCTCACATTCTCAAACTTAGTTCAAAGGCAAAGTTGCCTCTAAACTTGTTATCCTTTTTAATTTTTGTAATGTCTTCATTTACTCTGGAATAGAGCTGAAAGAAACTTTCTGGTGACCCTTACAATGAAGGAAGCAAAAACAAAAACAGAAAAGGAACTAGAAAAAAGAAAACTTTAAAATACTTGAGACTGGATTTTGTATGTGTCTGGTGTTTGGCCTGGTGGGCCTGGTTTTTATTAGCTCTGCCCACAGCCTAGGGTTAGCTCTGCAGCTCTCTGTTAAGGGACCTAGCATCTTTATTGCCATGTGTACCCAAAAGCAGAGCCAGGCCCCAAATATGAAGCCATGAATGTATAAAACAATACGTGGGTTTGGGCTTGGGGGCATTATCCCTTGCCCAAAATAATAATGAATACCTTGACTTTGTAGTAATTTTAGTTGACTGGATCCCTTTTTATATGGGTATTTTTATTTCCTATTTTCTTTGATTATTGCAGATATACATTTCAAAGGACACAGGGCACATTTGTGTAAACTATTCTATAGACTTTCTAAAAAGCCAGTCTATGAATTTGCCTTTTCTGTTATAGATGTGAGCAAAATCAGTTTTATTTATTTAAAAACAACAGAGGGATTATAATTGTTTACACACTATATTATTTCCCCTGATTTTATAATAATGCCTTTCTTGATCTCAATAATAACAAAATAACAACTAAGGCCTAGCACTATTATAGTTTTATTATTTGTTTACTTATTTTTAAAGCAAGCAAACAAACAAACAAAAAAAACACCTTTCAATTTTACTGGAGCAAAAACCCTGGATTCCTTTTCAAAAGGAGACAGGAGTTTCGAATCTCATCTCTGACATGGCACTTCAGTTTTCTCACCTGCAAAAGCACCAGTGCTAAGAGTTCTCATAGGCTTATTTTGAGGAGGAAATGAGAAAACATGTTTAGCGCTGAGTCTATGGGGTGGGCTCATTCTTACCCCTCCTTTGATTTATTTGTACAAATTAATGGCAGATTAACAAATTTCTCACTTATGGGTCACTAGGGTTGGTTCTTCTCCTCTGCCGTGTTGGGTAATTTTTTTCATCTGCCCATTTTTAAAGTTTGTACTAGGGTTCTGTTTCATAAAGGGTGCCTCTGAAAACCACACGGGACTAAAACAAATACAGCGGCAGCCAGATGAGCTGTACCCTAGTGCAGGGATAACCTGTCAGTCCTCATCTGAAAACATAAACACAAGTAGAAAACTCCACCGACAGCCAGAGCACTTGGATAAACAAACCAGCTCCCTCTGCCCCACCCCTCCCCCCCACCGCCTGTTTTTCCGGAAGTCTGTGAAGTTCAACAGTCTCTCCTTTAGACCTGCAGAGCGGGCAAGTTCTGAGTCCCACAGCTCCTCCCCTAACACTGGCCACTGGGACCTTAATTCTCCTCCCTGTCAGCAGCACGTGAGACTCTCTGGAGTGCACTAAAGGGACTAAAGGAATTCCCCAAACAGGAAGGACCCCAAAGATACCCAGAGCCACACGTCTGATCTCGGGGAATCAGTCACTGTGAACTTGTCCATAGGGCTTTGTAAAAGTAGTTTTTACAAAATCTTTAAGCAGAAGGTGTTGGCTTCTCCTGCTGCTGCAGCATCTGGGGGTTGCATGTTCCCGAGTTGTTTAGAGGATGCTTTTGCCCTGGGTCAGTCACTGTTTTCACCCAGTCCTTCATGTGGTCAGCGACTGGGTTCAGGAGGTGTCTCTGATTCTTGAGTAGATTTCTCTGTTTTAAGTGAACTGTGTTCTATGAGGATTGAACCTGTGACCTTACCTCCATTAGCACTGGACTTTCATGGCTGAAATTCACCAGGCCAGATGAACAAAACACACTCCATGGTATGTACTCGGCTGAGTCTTGAAGTCTGCTCTGTTTAAATGTGCTGAGGGCCAGAAGCTGCCACACACCTCAAATTCACTCCAGTACTCTCTTCTGTTGCAATTACAGTAAACTTAGAATTTTTACTAAATTTTCAGTTAGGTGTAGCATGGACAAAGAAATGCATGAGGCTACGTCCAGACATGGACAAGGAAATGTATATAGAGTAGGAAGTCCTTCTGCAACAGAGCTCCAGAGTGAAGTGTAATGGGTGTGTGTGCTTTCTTTTTTGATTTCAAAGAGCCTGCAGCTTGTACTGCAGCATGCCCGCCAAACCAGAGCATGCCCTATGCTAAAAGTATTAGGTCTTTCTGATACCTGAGGGAATGCTTTTCCCCCTTTCTGCATGAAATGGGCTATATTACACACAGCTTGTTAACTGTGTGACAGATCAGCTTGAGAGTAGACTTCTTGTGGGCTCCAGGCCTGCACATTGGCTAATAAACCAGCTCCATACACAAACAGCCTATTCCGACTCTGGGTTCCCCGGGTTCATGTTTCAGCCTGCAGCCATTCTGAAGCCGGCATTTTCTGCAGGACCAGCGAGTGTATGATGTGCATGACGATTCCAGACGCCGGCCTGTGCCAGATGTGGGGCCCTCATTTGGAGTGCAGCAGGGGTGTCTGCTGACCCTTCTCACCCCATGTCTAATGAAAGATTGACTGTTCTGCATTTTCTTATGACAAATTCTATATCAGAAGACAGGCGATTTAAAAATTAATTCAAGATTAATTTAGAGATGACTGCACATGGAATTATTTGACCAGCTGATGAAAAATGAAATTTTGACTACAAAGAGAGAAAATTGTAGAAGTGTCAAATTTTAATCCCATTTTCCATAAAGAATTATCATGTCCCAAGACCCTTCTTGGAAACCCAATTAATCACCCAAGCACCCGGCTTTCCCACACTGTCTGTGAGCAACACACGTAAACCAGGGTGCCAATTGTGTTTGCTAAAGGATTCCTGTTTGGAGCCAGGAAAAAAACTAGCCCTGTAGCAAGCTTTAAGGAAAAACAACAACAACATACAAAAAAGCAATAGCTGACGTGGATAGGGGATATTTTATTCAGACTGAGGAAAACGTGTTACTTTTTTAAGCAAATGAGAAACAAATAAAAAAAAAGCCAGAAAAAAATATCATTTTTATTTGAGGTCCTGTTAAATTTTAAAGTCAACTAGAAACAACACAAGCCTTACTGTCTCACTAAATCAAAAGGAAAGTAGTAACTCAAGGGAACTCCTTGTAAACGTGAAGGCATTTTTGGTGGTGGTGAGGTTGTGGTTAAGTACAATTAAAAAAACATACACGCTAATGGAATCTACAAGAATTAGTTCCTAACCTCCAATTGTATTGTGTCTTGGAGAAAAATATACATTTTAAAAAATGACGACATTACTCACCCAAGGCATATGCTACCCAAATGAAAAATCATGCAATAAAATCACCCTGGGGTGGTTGTGCTCTATTTTGAAATATTAAAATCTGAACTTTCTCTGCACATCTCCCAGCTTCAAAAAGCAGAATGCATCTGGACAGCTTTTTATGGCTTGCATTTTCTTCCTCCTCCAGTTTTATACATGAATGCACATTTGAGAGAGGATATACGTTAAGCAATAGACTAACCTTCAATAATGCATTTTGTTTAATGCCCTATTTGGTCCGATCATTTCCTGAAAACTACTCACGTGATACCTTATTTTCAAAGCACAGAAAAAAAAAAATCAAGCAAATTACAGTGGGCCTCTGAAAGAAATGGAATGGAATGTAATTGAATATGTTTTCTGAGCAGTACACAGTACATTAAAGGGCCCAGCGATTATGCAACCAGCAGTGAGCCTTCCAACTCGTACTACGTGCAAATTAGATGGGCCACCATCAATAGGGGATGGAAATTCTGCAAGATCAGGTGTTTTCATCCTTGGGGAAAGTGTCCTCATTTGCATGGCGCTCTCCTTCTCGGTCTATCTTGTGCCTCTGTGGGGCTAGTTACCTCATTAAAGGAAACCATTTCAAAGGGACTGCTGTCTGCTGTGGTTGATGGCCTTTTTTTTTCTTTTGCTGAATCAGCAAACCTGATGTTGAATCAATTTCTACAGCTTCTACCTTTTGAAAGCAAGAAAATATGGTTAGTTGAAGAATGCCTTTAATTTGCAGAATATATGAAGACAGAGGAAAGAGAAACAAGCACACAGAATGAAAGCTTTTATTTATATATGTGATTTGTGCTGAAATTAGAGTTCCTCACTTCATTATTGCTATTATTACAGTTTTTTCCACATTCATATTTTTAAAATGGGGTAGATTATGGAAGATCACATAAACTAGTGTATTTTAATATTTCCCAAACAACCATTCCTCTCTACATAGAAAATACAAATATGGACGCAATCAGGCTATAGGACTTCGTGAACCTCTGGGACTTGGCAGAGGAGTGAGTCAAGCCTCGCTTCCTCATTCTGTAAAGAAATGGTGCCCCCTTTACCACTTTGCATGTCCAAAGTGGTGCAGTGGTTTGCCTAAGTCACGTCTATCAATGCTCAGGAAAGAACACAGCTAGAATGCAGCTCCATTCCTTGAATTGAAAGCGCAGTAAGAGGTACAGACTTGGTGAGGGGGAAAATGACATTCTGTTTGGAATCTGTGGAATTTGAAGTGCCTTTGAGACCTCAGACTGGACATGCCTAACAACAGAGTTGAGTGTAAGAAGCAAAGGCTTAGAAGAGATTGGGTGGGCAAGTCATCAGCTCATGGATGGCAACAAAAATTATTGGAGTAGGTGACAACCAACCAGAAAGTGTGTGTTGTGAAGAAAAAAAGAATGAAGGATGAATCCCACGATGTTTCAGAATAATGTTTTGGCAGGGGAAAAAAGGGACCAAGAGGGAGCAGCCAAAAGGCGCTATAAAAGAGTACATGGTAACAAAGAAATCACAGTAGAAAATGCCCAAAAAGCCAGTAAGAAAGGAAAGTGGGAGGTTAGCAGCCTGCAGCAGCAGCAGCACCTCCTTTCTTTGAATTATAAGGATGCTACTTGTGAAGACAGCCAGTCGGATTGTTGGTTTGGTGCTTATCTGTCTTTGAGCACATTGGCTCTATGCCATGAATCTTTGTATTCCTGAATTTTAGCTTATTCTGAATTGAAACAATTCAGGAATTTTTAGCACTTTTATTAGAAATAGACAGTGCTCATATGCAAAACTGAGCTCTAAAGGGAAGGATCCTATGGAATGTTTGTCTTTATTCATAGCAACACTGTAGTGCTGAGAACACAGTAGGTATTTTGTTTGTGTTAGTGAAAAAAGGAGATGCTCGTCCTCTTTCTTCTCTAGTGGAAGTGCTTTGTTCTGCCTTTCCAAACTAGTTGCAAGCTCTTTGAAGATCAAGTCTACAGGAAAACGTTCTTTTATAAGAATCCTCTTCCTAGGCACAAAACAGAGACTCCACAAATTATTTTAATAGAATGTATGGTTCATTCAAAATAATTGATGATTCTCCACAAGGCTAAAACAACAAACAGAATCTCAAAGATAGAATCTATAATTATCATCAGATGATGACATGTCCAAGGGCTACTTTTGAGGAACTTTCCAACTACCTAGAGGTGTGACCTTTGCAGTGAGAGTGTCCCCACAGCCAAAAGGTATCAGACAAAAAAGCTGGGTGGAAGCCAAGGGTCTTAACATCCTGCCAGCTGGGACACCTTCGCTTCCAGGTTTCTATCATCCCAGGACTTGCCAGACTGGACCTATGGAGTTTTCTGAAGAACATAAATGACTTGTATTTTAAGATGGGTAGCTTAAGGAAGATGCTTATTAAAACTCTCATCAGCATAGGTTGGTGGGAAAAGCACACAATTTAGAATAAGAAGACCTACATTTAAATCCCCATTGCACCTAGGGATGTGAAATCCAGCAAGTCCATTTATCTCTTTGAGATGTAATTTAGTTTTCTACTAGATGGTCATGACTATACCTATTTTTGATGTCTTTATGAGGATCGAATATGATAATGTGTATGAAAATATCTTATTTGTCCACCCTTTCACTCTCAGAGGAGGGCTCTCCATGTGCATTTCTGTTCAGAGTGATCACTGTGTGTTTTCTAAATGGAAGTTGTGGTGTAAAAAGTGAGGATGTTTTGATTCTATCTTGCACAGGCTATGTCTACTATAAATAACATTTTTCTTATTAATCGTATCTCCTTTTATCTCTCTTTTTTCTGGAAGTTTTCCTGCTTGGAAGAGGCTCAATACCCTGGAAAAGCTAAGTGAGACTAGGGCTGGGCTCAAGGGACAGAAGAGAGAAAGCAGTGCTGTGACACAGGTGCCCACTACTCAATGTCCATGATCTATTTCCATTATGGCCACCCAGCTGAGAATTACTGTTCTCAGTCCAGCCTTGCAACTGGCCCTTGTGACTACTTTCCACCACAAGACTATAGCAGAGATAAAGCACACCACTTCTGGGCCCAGTCTTCCAGAAGGTCTTGGGTCTCCTCTGAGATTTCTTTTTCCTCTTGCCAGATAGATGTAGGCAACAGCCACATCATTAAAGGATGGTGGCGCCATATGTGGAAGACTCATGCCAGATAGAAACATTCATGGACCACTTCTATATATTAGCTCTGGCATATATTTTGGATGTATGTGTTAGCCTACCCTAGCAAATTTCTGGTTCGAGTCCTGAGGTATAGGTGTGAAAGTAATTTTCTGTACTCACATTTACTCCATGCCAGCTCAAGAGTATAGGGTTTTCAGTAGATATTCAGGACCAAATTCTTTATAAACTGTAAATAGAGCATCCATCTGAGTTCTCTGATTTGTGCACTGGCAGTACTTTTTGACTATAAGTTACAAAGACACACTCAAGGGAACTCAAAGTTACCAGAAAAGATGCCACAGGGTTTAAGGATGCAACAACAATATCTGGACCTCTTGGGATTTAGAGTTGAAACTTGAATTAAAGGAGCAGTATGGACTTCCTTTTACAGCATCTTGGTTTCTTTCTGAACATCTGCTTTCTTATTCTTTTTTTTAAACGGAGTTTTTTTTTTTTTTCTTACTCATTGTTTCTTCTCCCCCATAATTTAGGCAAGCATATGGGAACCATTTTCTCTCCAGTCCTGATTTGATGTTACCTTCCAGCTGCAATACCCAACAAGCAATAGATAGCTTTGTTCTTTTCTTTACATCAAGTTCCTAGGAGCTGCTCTGCCTGTGTTTCTTTCTGCATTAGACCATGGGATACCATCAGTTCTTGGGTCCTGTCAGCATCCTCCAGTCCAATCAGTTGTATTTCAGATTAGGTGGGGAAATTTGATATTTCAAAAATGACTTTTGGGGCAGGAGGATTGTAGGCAAAGCAGATGTTCTCCAAAGAGAATGCGAGATGATAGGTTATGGTTGGCATCTCTGGCATAACAGCAAGCAGTAAACGTTGGCTCTTATTACATAATATATAAAATAAAATAAAATTCATATCAATTGTATTTTGGACACTATATTAAGATGTTGGGAAAACACATTATAAAATAATCCTGTTTTTTGAACAGTCAATTTATTTGGGAAGTGATAAAAGCATACTTATAAATAATTAATAATAAGTAATAGTAAGCCAACAAATAGACCTAATACTTAATGTAAAATTATTTTCTAGTGTCCTAAACATTGTCTTGAGCACTTTCTCATGGTTTACCTTGTTAACTTTTCTTTTCTTTTTTTTAATTGGAAAATATGGTTTATATAGAAAATAAATTAGAGAGAGAGAGAAAACGGTGACCCATTCCCCCAGACTGGGGAGGGGGCCAGAGCTTACAGAGAAGCATGGTGGCCATCTTGTTAGCTTTTCATACCAGTACTTTCAAGAAGATAGCATCACTATTTTATGGAGGAGAACATAATGTTTCAGAGTTTCAATGATTGGCTCATGGTTCCAGATTTTGTCAGGGCTTATCTGAACCTGGCCTGGCTTGTGGTATGATAAATCCAATGGTCTTTTCATAATGTCATGATGTAGCAAAATAACACATACTTCTGAATCCTTCCTCACCAAGGGCCATGGAATACTCTTCACTGATTATATAGAGTGTTGATTTTGGATCTCATCATTTTCAGGACTAGAGCAGAATTGTGCAGTGGGAGGAAGCACCATGGTGAATTCCTTTCATTTTGTGAAGTGTAGGAAATTATATGGGTTAGAGAACTGCACTAAGCAGGAGTCTGGAAGGCATGAATTTCTCATTTGTACCATCTTCATCGTATGTGACCTGGAGGCAGACAGATCTTAAGAGGAGTAGGACTAGTCAGGGGAGTTGGTTAAAAAAAGGCACCTAATCTTTATTCGATACTGTGTTATGATGGTCAAGATGAGAATAGTAGGACATAATTACTTTGGAGTTGCTAATTTTTGTAGGCTGTAATAAGGTCTTATTCCTTTGTCGCTATTGTATTGACTACATGAGGCAGTCACACTGAAGTGTGTCTGGCTTTACTTTATGGTTTAAGCATTTTAAGATTTTGTTGTATTTATGCATTTATTAAATAACATTATTAACACTAACTGCACCTTAGATGATGGGAACTCAAAGATGAACACATTAGGTTTGTTGTATCTGAAGGAGCCCACAGAGACTCTCCGTTAAAACAGAAACAAAACATCACCCTTCGAGTTCTGCTTCTGGTCGTATGAATGACCCTTAGTTTCTTCATTGATAAAATGGGGGTATTGGTACTTATATTATTCTGAGAATTGAATGGGATGATATTTGTAAAGCTAAAGCAATAATCTCAGAGCCTGGCTTGTGATCAGAGATCATGTTGTATCGTATTCTCCACTACATCAACAATACCCAACACAGTGGCTGACACATAGAAGACATGCAACAAATATTCAATTTATTTCCCACTTTGCATCCAGTGTTTTTAGTCCCTTCCAAGACAATATTGCCTTTTTCTGAATCCTGCTAAATTTCAGACACATGTACAACTCATAGACAATGGGGTTCTTCTCTACTCTAGCTGTATCTTCTCAGTGCATTTGCCTTCTGCATTTTTAAATAAAATAGCCTTTTATTTGACATATGTCAATTACACTTGCAAATGTTTTTACTAAAATCCAAGCTGTATATTTTGGGGGGTTTTCCCCTCATTTGTCACCTTGCACAATTTGAAGTTATCTCTATTCTCTAGATAAGTACTTCCCAGTGGAAATTTCCAGAATGATAGAATGTCTTATACCTGTGTAGATAGATATGGTCATTGAACATATGGCTCCTGACCACTTGAATGCAGCTGGGGCTACTTACGATCTTTTTTTTTTTTACTTTGGTATAAGTTTAAATTTCAATGGGAACATGTGGCTAGTTAGTGACTACTATGTTGGGAAGTCCAACTGTAAATTATTAAGAACCCCACTTAAACAGAGGCCAACCAAAAAAAGAAAAGCTTAATTGAACAAATTTCAGGACTAATACCAAGGAAATCCACTCAATATATCCTGCTTGCTGTTACCTCCTCCCAAATTAACAGGTAGCTGGTACCCTAACTGTAGGCTATGCATCAATGCACCAGCCACCCACACATAGCAGCAAAAACCCAGCAGTATATCCTGTTGTAGACACACCTTGCTGTGGTGGGTGATCTAGACACAGCCAACTACTGCTTTTCAATATCAAGTGCTCCAAAACTGAATCTGAAAACTGATTTTTATAAGAAGAAAATCTTTGCATCCATGTTTAGCATTAGGTGGAGAGAACAACAAATAAAATATAGTCTACTGGGGCATAGGCTAAGGCCGATGAGTGGAGTGGAGAAAGAAGGGCCTGGTTGTGGTTTCTGGGAAGCTGCAGCATCATTTGGCATCTTAGACTCTGGGGTGAGACGCTGCGATCCCAGACGGCCACAGTGTTGCCTGCCATCTGGTAGCAGTTGGATAGAGAGTTCAATCTGATGAAACTGAGCCAGACAGCTGGTAACAAATATTAACTCCAAACTCCAAAGTAGCTTTTAACAGATATGCTTCTGAGCCTGGGATTCTGGGACAGGGGCCTAAGGTCCTTTTTATAAAGCTGACAAGGGGGTGAGGATTTTCTGAACATATAACTCTATTTTAAATACCCTCCTTATGTGCACATAAGGAAGTACATGACACTTTAATTCCTAAACCAGCCAGGCTATGGTCAAACACTGTGTTGTCATACAAATCACCACCCTATTTTATTTTTCTGACATGGTTTGGATAATACTTTCTACAATAGCATGTCTCAAGTTTAACTGTGAAACATCCAGCTATTATCCCTTGTAGTAATAATGACTAATTAAGGAGAAATTGCCAAACAAAGTTCTTCTTGAAAACAGCCTTCAGTTATTACAATCTCCCCGGTGATGGCTCGTGAGTCAGTACCATGATCCAGGGGTGATCAGGACCCACGAACAGTGCTTCATTTCTAGTGTTTATAATAGAAGAACAGTTATGCGAACATCAGATGCCCATTGATTCATACTGGCATAGAAGTTGTTGAGCCTCTTGTGATGTTCTGGGACCAGGTTTCAGCACCCAGCATAAATGGTTTTGTAAAATGGGCACAGATCGCCAACCTACACACAAAATTTGTTCTATTAAAAATTACAGTTTCCACGTTTAGATATAAAGAAAAGAACCGTTTTGTTTGGTTTTGTTTTGTTTTTTGACTACCACTGTTTGGCATGAGTTATTAAAACCATATTCTGGAAAGAAGCCAATGATGCATATCATTAAAGTGAACTTCTGAAGACGTGTACATTTTTCACTGGGATATCACAGGCATACAAATGCAAATTCTGTGTCTGCCAGGCTCCACTGTAATAAGAACATTCTTAGGAAGGTAAGTGTGTGTAAGACACTTCTTGATAACCCAGATTTCTAGCTGAAAAAGAACTGAGAAGATATGTTTCCCCCCAGAAGGTGGTTTCCGTCTGGCCCATGTTGAAAAGACATTAGCGGGAAGACCTTGCCACCAGAGGATACTGTGGCAGGAAGTGCAGCCCAGCTAATTTATGAGGGTCCTATACCTTAGAGCTGTGGGCAAGGCTGGGCTTGGCCCCTTCCCACCCAACAGGGGCTCTCAGGCCAAGGGCTGGAATGTTTCCAAACCTTTTAATTGATTTTCTTCTCTGATCAAAAAAGCCTTGAAACACTAGCGTCTCCAGGATTTTTTGGTAGTTCTGTTCCAATTCCAGTTTGGCTCTTGAATTACATAAATGATAATTTTGTTCCAAGCTTAGATCCATAAGGGATTCTAATCTTGGGATATTTTGGAACACACAGTGGGTTTTACTAGGTAGTTTTATTTCAGAAGCACCCGAGTGAAGTATAATGAGCTTAATAACACTGGGTTGTTGCTAGTTTTGGAAAATGTCCTTATGTAGAGTGAGTGTAGAACCCTCTGATATTTTGAATATGAGAAAGAAAATGAATTTACAAAAATCAAGGAAAAGAAATGTTAAATGGGCAAGAAAATATTCAAAAAGATTTTAAGATATGCAAGGGTCTTTTAGTGAATGTATTCTAGCTAGTACCCTTTCAACAACACATTTGTCACTGATATTTGGTGGGCTTCCCCCCCAGTCTTCCAGGTGAATCTCTTCTAGACTCTTAATCTCCTCTTAGTGAAGAGAAAAAAAGTCTTCTTCACGTATTTCCATCCTCCTCCATACACCTTCAGCCCAAAGGAGGCTGGGAAGGTAGGGGAGGGGCTGGCTGTTCACCATTCCTTCAGTGATGGAAGTTGTATTAATAAATGTATACCAGTCAACATGGAGTTTGGTTCAAGTGAGCACCTTTGACAACACCAACCCTGTTGTACATCTTTTCTTGCACACTATACAATCTCTTAGGTTTAAAGTCCATGTTTTTTCAGCTGTGCCATGATCGAATGACAAGTACATACTGTGGCATTGTTTCACTTGCAAGGGTGTCCTTTCAGGCAGGGAGAACTTGGTGTCTGGAGAAATGGTGATACAGCATTAGTGGTGGTCTGGGCAGAACCCCGTATCAGGGAGCGTCAATACGTTAAGAGTGCTAGGACATTAAGTGAGACTTTTCCTGTTGTCCTGGGACATTAAATAGGGCTTTTTTCCTGTACTGCCTTGTCCCAAAATTTTTGCTGAAGTCATCATTTTGAGGAGGACAGACAGTCACACCTACAGAGAGAAAAGTTAGACATATTCCTACAGAACTTGCCAACAAGAGTTCAGAGCAGTCAGCCCCAGTAAACTCTGCCTCTATTTAGTTCAGACATGAATACCAAATTCTCAGGAGAAAGTAATATGTCTAGAGTCTGGAGACAGTACTGTTGATACCTGACTCCAACCTGGAAAAACATGAAGGTGGCTGTCTCAGAGGGAATTCCCACAAGGGATTAGAAAAGGCAGAGTAACAGGTGAGCAATTTGCATGCCCAGAGTTTGGAGGGTAATGACACATGTAATTCCACACTGGCCAACCAGATATTCAGGACCAAAAAAAAAAAGAAAAACCTTTACAAACTCAGGCTGTTAAAGAGAAACGATAGAATTCCAGTAGCATTGGGATTTTTTGTGTAAATTTTTAATTTACCTCTTGCCAAAACTGACTAAACAAGCAAACAAAAAAGAAAGAAAATATGGCAAAGAAAGATCAACAATGCAAAACTAGGGAAGGGGGAAGGGTTCTGATGTCATGACCCATGACCCACAGAATACTGAGTACTTTGAGGAGTAGCCACCAGAAGCAATAAAATGAAAAAGACACAGGATGTACAGACACAGTTCCATTCCCCAAGTGAGTAGTATTATGAAATAGGAAATAAATTAAGAAAATTCTGAGAAACTCACTTTCCAGGCCAAATCCTGGCAACATAGAGGGACCAGAAATAAGCCAGAGGATTTCCTACTTGGAGCTCCTTTCTCCACGGTGGGTCAACAGCACCTTCTAGAGCACTGGTAGCAAAGCTGGAAGGAAAACACAAACTCACATGTGAGGGTTTCTCCTGTTGATGGTAGAATGAATTCATTCTGACATTATAAGAACACGTCAAACCCGAGGAGAGGGATGTCGAAGGCTGAAGGCAATAGTCTATAGTACAGAAAGGCTAAAAACCTATGGTAACCAAAGCAACAGAAGATTCATATTATCACTCCAGATAAAAAACTCTCAAAACCCAGGACTTCTACTGGTCAAATATCCTTTAAGACTACATGGAAGGAAATGGCAAAACCCACAGGGAAACTCATGACAGATTGGGCTATGGTCTTCTAGCATGGAGAGTGTGACAAGAAATCAGAACATGGGGGAAGAGACTCCCCCAGATTGTCTGCTACAGCCCCCACAACTTCTTGGAGCGTCTGCATTTCTGAGCAGTTAAAGTAACTCAGTAATCCCGTCCACTGGTGAGATGCCAAAGGTGTTCAGGCAGGTAGGGAGAGAACAACTTTACACACATTATTTTGTTGACCAGAAAGGAGTTACTTCCTTTCAAAGATAAATAAGCTGTTCAGGAACAAAAATAGGGGAAAATAAGTATAACAAGCAGAATAGCCTAATAGAAGATTCACAACAGAAAACGTAGCTTATCAAAACATCATACTTTCTAGATAATTTTTTTAAATGTCTGAAATAAATTATTTGATGACAACAGTCTGAGTTATAATGGGAGTTTTTGTACCTAAAGAAATAAACTAAGGAGACAGTAAGGTTATTGCAACATTAAGTTATCATTAAAATCACTCAAGTTGTTATTTGCATGTAAAGAAAATGAAAAAAAAAATTCCAAATATGCAATGTCAGGTGGTATAAGTTCTGCCTACCTTCCTTCTCTGGATATCTGTATAAAAAAATACTCAGAATAAAAAACCCACAAATGAAAAAGCTGTGGTATAAGACCTGACAACAAAATTAAAATAAAATAAAGCGAAATTCAAATAATCGGTGATTATATTTTCCAAATATGTCAGTGGTATCTTTCATGAAAGAAAACCACAGTAAGGTGAATGTCACATTAGAAATGCATTAGTTCAATGTCATTGTATGTGTATGGACTCTCCCCAAAAGTGATGGGAACAGAACTTAACTAGTGCCATTAATTCAGCTTACCATACTCCTCAAGGTATATGTCCTAGTGAGAGCATGGGATGGAAGGCCCTTCTGTGGACTCCCTCGACGTGGTTCCTAGAATATAAGCATCTCCCTGCACTATGGTTCAAGTACTTAAAGAACTTCATCTTGTTGCCCTGGCTGCCCTAAGAACAAGCCATTTACTTCATCTGATACTGAACCACAAAAACAGCTATTGTTTTAACATTTCACAGCAAAATCTAAATTTGTTACTCTTATTGAAAGGCTTTGTTATCCTCCAGTGGTATGTCTTCCTAAGGGATTTTTCAGGGTAATTTTGAATATAAGTGATTTTTCTCTTTTTCATGAGATTTGGAATTAAATCCCACTCAAAATATATTTCTGAAAAATTACTTATCTAGGGAAAATATTTAAAAAACTTTATTGTCAAACCTGGGGTATAAAGTGGAAGAATGTGTAGATATCCTAATTCTCTTTTGTGGAAAAAAATATATTTCTTTGTTTAATGTTGACTTATCACTAGCATAAATAAAAACAGATTATTTCTTCAAGTTAAAGAGAGAAAGAACCAAAATCCAAAAAGACAAGATCTTATAGCAATTAAAAGCAATAGTAACCATATATAAGCACAAACAATTATAGAATCAAAAACACATGATGGCTGGGTGCAGTGACTCAGCATGTAATCCCAGCACTTTAGGAGGTCGAGGCGAGAGGATTGCCTGAGTGTGGGGGATTTGAGACCAGCCTGGGCAACTTGGTGAGACCTTGTCTCCACAATCAATTAAAAAATAAGTTGGATGTGGTAGCATAGGCCTGTAATTCCAGCTACTTGGAAGGCCTAGGCAGAAGGATTGCCTGAGCCCAGCAGGTCGAGGCTATGGTGGCCATGAGCATGCCACTGCACTCCAGCCTGAGACTCCAACTAAAAACAAAAACAAACAAACAAACAAAAAACATGAAGCCATAATTTTCTCTTGAAAATTGAGATCATAAACCAGTTATTGACTATGAAGAAAATCAAAGATGATATTCAGGCATGAACTTAATTATTATCATTAGTTAACTCCAGTGAGAGATTTTTGACATGGTCTTTATTTTCTTATTTGTACCTTATTTAATTTTTTTAAGGGAAACATGCATTATTTATGTGTGTGTGTGATTGGGCCTAACAATAAAGCTATTCCATTTACTCTTATACACTTTCTACCAAGAAATATCTAGACAGGCTCGCCTGTAATCCCGCGCCTTGGGAAGCTGAGGTGAATGAATTGCCTGAGCCCGCGGGTTCGAGACCCGCCTGGGCAACTTGGCGAGACCTCACCTCTACAATAAATCAAAAAAAATTAGCCGGGCGTGGTAGGGCGCGCCTGTATTTCCAGCTACTTGGAAGGCTGAGGCGGAAGGATCGCCAGAGCCCAGTGGGTTGAGGCTGTGGTGGCTGGGAGCAACCACTGCACTCCAGTCTGGGTGACAGAGTGAGACTCCAACTCAAAAAAAAAAAAGAAAAAAAAGAAAAAATCTAGTCCTGCATAGCAACTCTGGAAGGACAGGATGAGCGTCCTAAGGAGCTACATAATCTTTAGTCTTTGAAGAAATGTCCAGAGATGTTCAGAATCTAACTTCTTTTAGTTGATAGAGGAAGTGCATTGATGACTTTTAGCAAAACATTTTATATCAATAAAGTTCTGATTAATTTCGATCACAGAGAACACAATCGATTTTCCATTCTGAACATATTCCAATTAATTGATTAGTTGAAATTTCAAGGATTTTCTTGACTAGGTACTGTGTACTTAGCTTTAATGAGAAAAATCTCGTCCATCTCTTTTCTCTTCCTACTCCTGTCTTTTCTCTTTGACTTATCTGTTATGTAAACTTGTATCTCTGTAAAGATTAGAGCCAATTTGTGGTTTTTTTCATAGATCTGTTATGTAAACTTGTATCTCTGTAAAGATTAGAGCCAATTTGTGGTTTTTCTCATAGATGGAAATCTTGCTGTTTTGCAAAAAGTTGTGGAAACAATGTAATTATCGGTGTACATTTTTTAACATACTTCATATTAGCTCTTGGAAATTCATACCACAAGTCATTAATTCTGGTTTTGCTTAGGTCCATGTTGTGTGGATCAATTTTTGCTTTTCCTTCTACCAGTTGCAACAAGCTATGAGTGGCATCATCAGTAGTTCTTTTCCAGGAATGGAGCAAAAGAATTATCTTAACTGGCCTGGAATAGATTCAATAAAGGGAGTGACTTTGGTTACATTTGGGTGGAAGTTCAACAGGCATCTGTTTTATCAATTCTCTGACTATACCAATGGCTCCTTTTATTTGGGACTGGAACAGAATGCACTCTGGATTCAAGAACTCATAGGTACCAAAATTTATCCTGTTAATTTTATATTCATACTGCAAAATCCATGTCCTATAAATCAAACCTTACATCTACTTTAAATTAGAATTTACTATTTGGCATTTTAAGGAGATCCAAAGAAATATTTCCATGAATTTAGACTAAGACATTAGCAACTATCTTGCCAAAAGTCAAAAGACAAGACAGTTGCCTGCATATTTTAATAATAACTACAAGTTTTAATGTGAAGTATGTATATTTTATTAATTATCATACATGCAATTATTGGATTTAATCAGAGCCATTTTGCAGCATTTGTGGACAGAAGTAAGCTGAATAAATATTTAAGTCATGCATCTACGCTTGTTGTTTTAAAGATATCAATGATGACAGATTACCCATTATTATAAATGACCTTTAATGATATGCTGATGACATAAAAATAAATATAATAAATATTAATCTATTTTGTAGTTCTTTTTTTCCTTTCAGCTTGATTCTTTGTGCTATTTTTAATGTAAATAACTGGAGCTTGGCTCTAAAGTCATTTATTTAGGGACAAACGCAAATTAATAAAACTATGTGAAGCTGGGGTTCCAAGGAGTCACTCTAGACAAGAAATAACAGAGATTGGGGGCTTTGCCTCTTCTGGTTAGTTAAGACACAGTCAGAAAACAGGACTGTCCAGAAGGCAGCAAATTTTCCATTAGAGTGTCCTGTAGCTGTGCCTACTGGCCACCTCTAACACTCAGGAACATTTGTAGCTTCCCTCGTCGCCCAAGCCTGAGACCAGCAGTTCTTTTGAGCAGGCAGTAATGAGCTGGCTCCCTGCAAAGGTGAGACTGTCGCCTTCACACCATGACCATGGCCCATAAAGCCTCAGTAAGAGAAACCCCAGCCCCATCCTCATCAGAACCCCATGTCTCTGCCCCCTTTCCAAGAATGGTAAGTCAAAGTCTGTTTTCATTAATACACAACAAGAGCAAAAAATCATAGTTCATTTTCATTGCAAACAGTTGCACTAAATTTAAAGTTAAAAAAAAAATAGACATCTGAATGGCAAAATCGACTTGAACATCATCAAATGTTGGATGCATCAAGCCAATTAGAAAAATTCTAACAGAAAAAGTATAGCTAAAGTAGGTTGCAATATAAGCACCTTTAAAAACTATTCTAGAACTTTCATAATCCTAAATGTTTATATCTGTGTTATTCTTCCTTTTAGGAATATAGTTAAATAAATACAAATATGACTGGATTATTGCGCAATCCTAAATTTTACAGTTTGGGCTCAAACAAACATGAGAAAATAATTAAAGGAATTGCTTTGAAAACTGCTGACTTTTAACATAAAGAATGTTATGGAATAGTTAATGATCTATAATAGATCATATTCATAAAAGCTGCCTTTGCAGCGCATAAAGCATCTTTCAGTTTAAAACATAAGTTGCAGTTACTCATAGGTCGGCGGCTCTTTATTTTTAATGTCAGGCGTTCTCTGGGGGTTTGTGCCGGTGTGCTGGAAACAATCATGAAGAAGGCTTGATTTCAAGACTATTCACTATTTGACTTCTCCTCAGAGACTGCCAGAAATAGTATCAAGGAGTGCTTAAATGACAGCAGTTTGAAGAGACTGGTATGCTCATCTGTTAGGCCCTGGATAGAAATGATTAATGCTTAGCATACAAACACTGGAGCAAGCAGAGGAAAATGGGTTTTGGCCGTCTCTCACTGTTCATTCATTCAATAAAAATTCATTGAGCACTACTCTATGCCCAGCAGTGATCTTGACTGTTGGAAAGCAGCAGCGAGCCCCTTCCTTCCTTCACAGAGTTAATCTTCCAGTGGCGAAGGTGGGCAGGGCATCGATTGGCAGTCAGGCCTCAGGGTGGCAGGTAGTAACACAGGCAAAGAGGGGAAGAAAACTAGACACTGGAAGGAAAGTAGAAGCCATTGTGTGTGTCACTATAGAAGGTTCTTGGAGCAAATATTGGAAGGAAGAGAGGCAGCCAATGATGCAGGTAGTTGGTAGAAGAGGGTTTTAAGCAGAGGGAAGGGTACGTGCTGAGGTCCTGATGCTCACGCAGGCATCATTTAAACATTCAGGGAAGAGCAGGGATGAGAACCATGTATGACTTGAACAGAGGACCTAGGAGGGAGGATGAGAGGAGAGAAAGACTGAGAGGCGGGCTAGATGGAGATCCCATGTCGGCTGTTGTAAAAATTTGGCCTCGACTCTGAAGAGGACAGGAAGCCATTGAAGTAGTGACATGATCTGAAACATTTCAAAGGTGTTAAAAATAAATCATAGAGGAGCAGGAGCAGGTAGACTGGTTAAGAGGTTATCTCGCAATTCCAGGAGAGAAATGGTGTCAGGCCAGGGCAGGAGCAGGGAGGTGGTGTGATGTGATCACATTTTGTATATCTACTAATTGTAGGGAGAGGAAGAAGGGTCAAGGATGAGTCTAAGGTTTTTGGCTAAGCAAATAGAAGAATGAAATTATCATTTGTGTTTGTTGCTAGGGCTGCCATAACAAAGCACTACCTGCTTGGCAGCTTATTGTCTGGCAGTTCTGGAGGTGCGAAATCAGACATCAAGGCGTTGAATGGTTTGGTACCTTTTGAGGAGGGATTGAGACTCTGTTCCATGCTTCTCAAGTTTCTGATTGTTTTTGGCAGTCTTGGAGTACCTTGGTTTGTAGACACATCACCTGGATTTCTACCTTCATCTTCTAATGGCATTCTCCCTGGGACATGCCTCTGAGTCCAAATTTTCCCATTTTGTAAGGACACCAGTCATATTGAGTTAGGGACCTCCCCTTACTTCTGAATGACCTCATTTTAACTTGACTAATTACATCTGCAACACCCTTATTTCCAAACAGAATCACATTCTGAGGGACTAGAGGTTAGAACTTTAACTTATGAATGGTGGGTGGGGCACATATTTCTACTCATAACACCATGTATAGATGTGAGAACAACTCTAAGGAAGTAGGCTTGGATATAATGCCTACTTTACTTCCAAGTGGAGACATCAGGTAGGCAGTGGAGTTCAGAGGAGGGTTCCAGATGAGAGGCGTGAATTCAGCAGTTCGAATCAGATGTATTTAAATTCATGATCTGAGAATATTACCTATAGAGAGGTTCTTGATGGAAGAACACTAGGCTTTAAGCCACCCCAACATTTATAAATAGGGATGAGGAGGAAGGACCCACAAAAGAATGACCTGTTGGGTAAGAGGAAAACCAGAAAAACGTGACACCTGGGAGCCAGCAAAGGCTTTGTTGTAAGGTAGAGACGCCACCATGCCTACTTTGCCGCTGCAGGCTGTGGGTTGGATTCCTCAGGGAGGACTCATCCTTGACTTGATATGCATGGTCTCAGTGGAGTCATGAGAGTGAAAGGCTAACTAAAACGAGTTCAAGAAAGGACAGGGGGAGAGGAATTAAAGACAGTGAGTGTAGAAAATTACTTTGTAGAATTTTGCTAAGAAGGGAAGGAGAGAAATTGAATCATGGTAGTTGGAAAGCAATGTGAGTTAGAGAAATTTTTTTTTAACAATGGAAGGAATTACAGGATGTTGCTCTTGATGGGAATGGGAAAATAAAGAGGGAAATATTGATGGTGTGGGAGAGATGGGAGAGAATTGCTGTAGCAATGGCTTTGTGTTAAAAGCAGGAGTAAGAAGTGTATAGTACATAGATGGTAGCATGGAGGGCCTGTTTGCAGTGTCAAGAAGGAGTATCAGGATTGGGGTGCTGATCAAGGGCTGGCAGATGTGAGGGTGGAAATGTGGGCATATCTTCTGAGAGTATATTTATTTTTTAAACTAGTAAGTGGAAACTAGATCCTCAACTTCATGTTAGAATGGGCCAAGTGTTAAAGACTTGAGAGTAGAGAAGATGTGAAATATCATAGTCACCTAGGAAAGTAAGGAAAAGAATGGTTGAGGATAGCAAGTCTCAATGTGCGGTCTCTGGATCAGTATTATCAGTGTCACCTTCATATTTGTTAGAAATGTACTTTTTGACCCCACCCCTGACCTACTGAATCAGAACCTCTAGGAGTGGAGTCCAAAAATCTATGCTTCACAAGCTCTCCCAGCAATTCTGCGGCAGCACAAAGTTTGAGAACTACTAATCTAGGAAAATGGAGCAAGACTGCCAGGCATGGCTAATAGGTCACTTGAAGTTGGTAGTCCTAAATGTGAAGTGAAACCAGTTGAGTATGGTTATATTTTGCAGTGATGTTTAGCTCTTTGGAAGTACAGACAAATAATTAATAATAATAAAGCGTTTAATTAAACCAATCTATTAGGATTCTCCAGAGAAGGGCATGCAAATTTGTGTGTGTGTGTGTGTGTGTGTGTGTGTGTTTAGATTTATTATAGGTTTGCTTCATTAGATTACAGAGGCTGAGAGGTATCACAATCTGCCATCTGAAAGCTGGAGAACCAGGAGCTGGTGGTATAAGCATGAATATGAAAGCCTGAGAACAGAGAGAGAATGACTGACTACTGGCATAAGGACCAACCAGAGTGCACAGGCTACAGAACCAGGAGCCCCAGTGATGTCTGAGGGCAGGAAAATATAGAAGTCCCAACTCAAACAGAAAGCACATTTGCCATTTTTCTTTCTTTGTGTTCTATAAGGCCCTCAGTGGATTGGATGATGCCCACTCACATTGGTGAGGGTGAATCTTTTCTACTCAGCCTGCTAGTTTGAATGCTAATCTCTGCCAGAAACACCCTTACTAACATACACAGAAATTATATTTTACCAGCTATCTGGGTATCCCTTAGTCCAGTCAAGTTGACACATAGCATTAAACAGCAGAACTAGTGATGGATTTGGCTGGGAACATTCACAAAACATTGGGACTGGGTTGAAGGATTAAAGGTATGTGAATGAGTGACTATAAAACTCGACCATGGAATTTAAGCTCGGTCAGAAAGACAATGAATACATGAGAAAGGTGAGAGACTGTAAAAAGATGGTAAGATCAATGGCTGAACTTTTGTGGTGCATATAAAAGGGAGTGTTCTGGAGAGTGAGAAGGTTATGGCTGGACAGAACAAAACATAATCAGGTTAGCAATGTTTTTATAGCCAGTTATACTTGGGTTTGGAACCAAGTGTGATCCTAGACAAGTTATTTAACATTTCTGAACTATAACTTTCTTCTCTTCTATTACTTCATTTTTAATTATTCAGGCTGTGTCACCATGTGATGTGCACTGTTGTTTTTATGGTGGCTTGTTGTTTTTGGTGCACGTGTTTTTCTGCCTCTTCTTTGTAGCCTCCTCCTTTCCCCCTTCCTCCTTCATTCACTGCAGGCTCAGTCACCACCAAGTCATCGTACATCAACAGCTCAGCATTTGTGCTCTCATATTTTTCCCATGCTAATGTATAGAAATGCCTAGGATATTGTGGTCATTGTAATTTTGGTAATTTTCTTTTACTAAAATAAACTGATGTGAAGACCATACTTTTTCACATCTTCCTTTCTTTACTCAATTCTATGGTTTAAAAATCTTTCCTGGTCAACTGGTAGAGTTCTAATTTATTATTTGCAGAAGTTGAATAATGTTTCATTGTGTAATGAATCATAATTTATTCAGCTGCTCCATATTGATGGGCAATTTCTTTTCTTTTTTTTTTTAATCACTACAATGCTCCAGCAAAGAGCCTTATACCCATGTTCTTACATATGACTATTTTAATTTTTATTATCACCTTTTTAATGCATATTTTAATTCTCTTCTCAATTTTCCTACAACAATTGGCCTGTTCACAATTTCTACTTCTTAATTCAGTATTGTAAATTTGTATTTTTCTAGAAATATGCACCTTTCCTCTAGGATTACAAATATATTGTCATAGGATTGCATGTTATGCTTTCTTATATATGCTTATATATTTTTATCTCTTCTGTGGTTTACTTATGTGTCCTTTCTCAATTCTAATCACTCTCATTTTTGCTCTTAATTTTCTAAGTCACACTAAAGAACTTTATTATTTACATTTTCAAAATTTTTATTTTTTATTAATGTCAACCTTGATTTGTATTACTATAGTTTTATTTCTTGTCTTCTTTTGACTTATTTTATTATTATGCTTATATTTTGTTAAGATGAGGATTTGACTTTTTTTGGTTGGTTTTCTCCTTAATAATAAAAATATTTACAGTTACATATTTTTTCTCATTAAACTTTTATGGTGTTCTACGAGTTTCAGGATAAAGCATTCTTGTTTTCATTACTTTCTAGATAGTTTATGGCTCCTTATTTGATTTCAAGTAAAACAAAGCCCTGTAATTTGGTTTGTTTGACTTCCCCAAATCTCATGTTTAAATCTGATCCCCAGTGTTGGAGGTGAGACTTAGTGGGAAGTGTCAGAGTCACTGGGGTGGGACCCTCATGAATGGCTTGGTACTATCCTCATGGTAAGGAGTTCACTGTCACTCTGTTGCTTCCTGCAGTAGCTAGTTGTTAACAAGAGCCTGGCACCTCCTCTATGGCTTCTGTGATCTCTGCACAGTCAGCTCCCCTTCACCTTCCTCCATGAGTGGAAGCAGCTTGAGGTCCTCACTAGAAGCAGATACTGGTTCCATGCTTCCTATAGAGCTATGAGCCAAATAAACCTATCTTTATAAATTACTCAGCCTCAGGGACCCCCTTATACCAAGAGAAAACGGACTAAGACAAGTTGTGGTTATCAATTTCAAAATAATTAATATTTTACATTATTTCTAATTTTAGTTTCTTAACATCAGCAAATACAACCCATCAAATCTCCCTTTCTTGAAAATTAAGTTGTCCCTAGTGGTTTTCTCATCTATCAATTATTTTCCAATATCCACCTTTTCCATTTTACATGGAAATTATATTGTTGCCTGGGCACCTAACTGCCTAACTGAAGACTAATTTCAGCTCATGTATCTGGTCTTGGCCATGTCTCCAAGCATTGGTCAGTGAAATGCCATCCCTTGGAAGGTACATGTTAAGATTTGTATCTACAGAGGAGGAACATGTCTGCTACTTTTTTTTCCTTCCCACTGGAAAGAATGAGGACATGACTGTGGGTGCTGGAGCAGCCATCACAGGCTCTCAAATGAATCTTCAGACTGAAGATACCAAAACAAGACAGAAGAGACCTGGTTGTGATGCTGCAATATAAACCCTGGACCACTTACCTGTATCTTCATGTCATAAAAAAACTAACATATTTACTGTTTAAAACACTCTTTGTAAAGCAGCTTACCCAATGTACAAACATATCTAGTGAAAGATTCTTTAAATTTTCCGTAGAGGTACAATGATACAGATTTTTAATGCTCACATGAGATATACAGCTCTGTACCTTTCTCTAAAATGACTCCATTTCCCATACTTTCTCAACTATCAAAATTATTCTCATGTACCTCCTGGAACTAAAGTTCATCATGAGCAAAATACCCACACATTCAAAGTCTTCTGTTAATATTCTCTTTACCTCCCTGCTTTGACTGAAATCAGCTTCCCTCACCCCTCAACTGCCTTTTCCACATGGCTATTTTCTCTCCAATATCCTTGCACAACTGGGACCTGGGGGTAGAAGGATGTGCCTCTTGATTTTCACTGCCATTTCCAGGCTATTCTGTTTTTCTCTTTGACTCCCTCCCCCAACTGCTGACACTTATGCTACCAGATTACCCTCCCACCCCCACTACCATCTTTACAGGTTGCAATGCCTACCAATTTTCAGAAGATTCTCCTATCTTCACTGTAGCTCCTGGCTCCCTATGCTTACCCCCATTACCTCTTCTGTCATAATTCTTGGTAACTGCACTGACAACAGCAATGACCCTTTCAATACCCTGACTTTTAGTTCTCTTGCCTTCTTCCCTCCTCAGACTCTCATTCTCAAAGTCACATTTTGGATCTTGTCATTACCATTGATTGTGCCCCTCCATAATCATAGTTTCAAGCATTGAACTCTATGTGCATAATTCCCTATATCTTCTGCACGCTCACTCAAACTCCTGGAATCTAACCATTTTTAAGTACAAGCAGAGTAAACCACCAACTGTTACTACTACATTTTATGTGCCCTTCATCTTCCTCAGGTTTTCACTTCATCCTGATTCTATATTAAAGTCTATGCTCAACCTAAGCGCCCTCCTGCTTCTCTCTCTTGCCATCTGTCTTGCTTACAAAAACACTGGTAAAATTCAAGATTTTACCTGTTCTGTCCTTGTATCCAGAAAGCTGAACATGGATATGGGAAAATCCATAACCATATTGAATTGATGAATCTGTTTTTAAATTTACGACCATCAACTTCAACTAGGCTCTCAATGCAGCCTAGCAGCCCTTGCATATTCCTGGTTCCTTAATTTTTGCATTTCCTGGGTGTGTAGCCTATTTCTCCTTCATATCAAACCACCAATACCTCTTCCTTTATCCTTATTCTCAGCTAATGGCCTTGCTTCTATATCCTTGAGAAAAATAGAAGCAATCAGAGGAGAATTTCCTATCTGTACAGCACACATCAATAAAACCACATAATTGCCTTAGCTCTTATTCTTGTGAATGACCTCTCCATGTTACTGTCTAGGGAAATGGCCTCCAGAATTAGATCCCTTCTCTTTGATCTACTTGTGGGTATCATTATATTTTTACAAACTCATCAGTTTTTCTTTCTCTCCTGTTGTTATAACACTCGTGCAAATATGCTATAACTTCTCTCATCTAAATCTGTAACTCTCTTGATTCCACATCCCTTTAGGCTACACTTAATTTCTGTCTTCACTCTTAAGAGCAAAACCTTAGATATTCTCTACATGTCTGTGCTTAATGACTTTAATGCCATTCCATCTTGAATCATTAAAATCAGTCTCTTGCTCTCATCACTCTAAGGAAATAGTTCTTATTGAACTTATCAGTGTCCTTCTTATTGCTAAATCTAGTGGTCAATTTCTCATCTTCATCTTATTTGATCTATCAAAAGCATTTGATGTAGTCTATTGTTTGTTCTTGTCTAAAACACTTTCTTCATCTGAATTTCTAAACAACACACACTCCTGGTTTCCCTTCTTGGTCACTGACCACGTGTCTCCAGGTTTTTGTGTTCATTTCTCATTACCTTCTTGTACATCTTAATGTCTGAAAAGATAGGGCTTGTGTCTCAGATTTTTATCCTGCCTCTTTCTATATTTATCTCTAGGAAAATCTCATTGAGCCTTAAATGTTTAGACATTTCTTTGTTTTGATGGCTCAAATTTATATCTGTAGTTCAGACCTCTTTCTTGAACTCAAGTATTTCATATACAATTTTACACTGGTTCTTTCCACCTGGACCTTTAATAGAAGTTTTAAAGATGACATATCTAAAATCAAATTTTTTCTTTCACAATTGTCCCCTTTCAATAAAAGAGAAGAACATTTTTCCAGTTGTTTAGGCCCAAAACCTTGGAATTACCATTGATGTCTCTTTTTTTCTTTCACCATTTATACAGTCTGCTGGGAAATTCTATTGGCTCCACTATCTTCAAATATACCCTAAATCTGATAATTTCTTACAATCCCAGTACTATTTCCATGGTTCAAACCCATATCATCTTTCTTCTGAATGGTTGCATCTACACTTCTGGATTTATCTCCTGATTAAGGTAGGACCAAAAATGCCATCTGAAAGCCCATGTACCCATTCACTCCACATACCAAGTCCAGTGATAGAGGAGAAACAACACCTACTTAACACAAGAAGATCTGAGTTTTAACACTAACTGTCACTAAGTTTCTGCCTTGGTCAATTTATTTACGACCTCTAATTCTCAGATTATACCTCATACTGGTGAATTGTACAATTAATGACTAATTGCATGTATCTGCAATCATGATGTCTAAAACAATATGAGTGATTTAAAATTTTGTCCCTTCTAACTTTAAGACCTTGTTATATGCATCTCTGTTATTTTGGATATCATAGAAGGCTACATTTTAGTCAAACTTAATTCTTAGAAGATAGATGGATTGCTTTCAAATTCTTAATAATATCTCAGTGGTTTTGTTTTGTTGCATTAAGAGAAGTTTAGAGTCGTTTCCCAAATGTTTTACCATATGGGTTACAGATTTGTCAAGACTGCAGCACTGTCAGTCCATGGTGAGGCCAGAATCAGTGTGCCAGGTGCCTCTGGTCATGAATGACCTTGTCCATGTGCCCCCAATATGCCATACAAATACGATAATTTGTTGCCAGTGCTTTGTCATGAAGAGGCCTGGTCAGAGGATATGAACAGATGATCTTTCATCCCAGCCTATTCAGGTAAGCACTGGAAAAACCTGGTCCTTCTATGTTTTCATAGAACTTAGAACTTGTGTTTACTAATTTTTAGTTTTCTGTCTTGTTTCACAGTAATTTTTGCATAACTAGTGTGTCTATTGTATGTTATCTCTTGAGGATAGTAGGGGGAAATGTGCCATAGATCTGAGAACAGAGGAGAGACTAGCAGCAGCTGAACAGTATGGCAGAAACTTCTGTTTGCTTCCTAGTAACCAGTTTTCCCTCTTTCTCAGTAATTATTGAGTATATTACTGCTCAGAATCAAATACTCCATTAGCACATCCCTCACACGAAGATCCTGGCTGATGTTATTAGTTTAAGCTTTAAGAAAAGCTGTTTAAAGACATTCAGAAAGTTTGTCCAGAGGTTTTGCAATAAAAAGATGAAATAGAAGATGGTACTTGGAGGCAGTAATACTGCCATTTGGAAAGTATTTTATTTTTACTTCTTAGGATAAAGTCAGACCAATATAAAACAGAGAGAGTGAGAGATGGGTGGGGGAGTATAGGGGGGAGATACAGTGAATATAGATTGAAACATATAGGAAAGAAATACATAAATTCTAAAATAATATCTAGAAGGGGTGAGAGGTGTGAGAGAAGGCTTTGGCATTTCCAGGAAAAGGCGCATTTCCTCCGGGGAGTGCAGGGAAATATGGGCTTGGTTACAGAGCAATATTGAGTAGGAAAAGAAGGAAATCGAAGAAACTCCTGAGGATTGCATTAAGGGATTTCAAAGAGTTGAAACTGAAGGCTCTTGTTGAGGTTATAGAGAGAATGTGGCTTAAAGCTTGAAGCACATGGAAAAGAGTAGAAAGATGTGATGCATAAACCTCCACCCATGGATGACAGATGAACCAACCTTGAATAGAATGGATCAACCATAGATAATAGAATGGATTGACCATGGATAATGAAATGAGCACAAGGCGATTGTGACACATGTGACTTTGTGGTGACATCAGCAGGTGGCTCTTGAGCCTTTGCCCATAGGGCATGGTGGCCAGGGAGGAGAGATCCCAGGGATGAGAAAAGCAGCATGATACAGAGCCTGTGTTGGAGCTGAGGAGGCTGGTGAAAGCAAGATTCACCAAGAGAACAGCCATGAGGCAAAGGCTGCAGCAAGGAGCACATATAGCCAAGTGGTGGTGGTGGGGTGCAAAGAAATAGAGGACAGAAGAGAGGACACACGTTATAGGTGTGAAGAGTGGGAAGCAAGCAACAACCAAAGCCACAGCATGGCGTTTCTCACACAGACTTATCTGCGCTGAATTGTTTCAGTATTTATTTATGTGTTATTACTGTTCATTCTTAGGTAAGGTACAAGGCAGCATATTCATTATTTCATGTTACAGTATGTTCAACATGTATTTACATAAAATATGTTTAAATACAAAAACGTTTATAGTTTTTTTTTTTTAATTGTTATCATTCAACTTATCCAATAACCTTGAGATTGACACATCAGGAAATATGAGTTCTGTTTTATCAATTTGCTTGTACTTGGTGGAACAATGTAAAGGATTATCACATGTCAGGCTGCCATATCTCCATTTTCAAGCCAAAGCAATTGCATTCCCTACAGTTGGGAACAATCCAAGGCTAGTACTCAGCTGTGAAAATCACCTCTCTGATTTGGTTTTCTGCCAGATCAATGTGTTATCTTATTGTCTCAGCTAGGTTGTAAACCACTTAAGTTCAGGTATCACATATTCCATATTTTGGAAAAGGATTTCCAAAATCTAACACAGATTTTTGCTCAGAAAGAACATGGTCTTTGGAGTCAGAAAGCTTTGAAATGGTATCATAGCCCTGCCAAATAATAGTTTTGAGCAAACTATTTGACACCTCTCAGATTCCATTTTACCCTTCCTGAGATCTGGGTATTGTTAATCTGGGTCTTCAGATGCTGCGAGGATTAAATAAAGTGGTTGTGAAGGTAGACACTAAATAAGGGCATGACTGAAGGGAGCCGCGCCAAGAACAAAGTTTTAAGTTGCAGCAGTATACGTTAGCACGTACACTGTCACAGGCACAGAAAGTCATGTGGGCCAGATTCCAGGAAAGCCTGAAGAGAACGGAGGACATGTTGGCAAGCCTGCTTTGAAATGTGCTAGGGAGACTGGGTTGGAGGGACAGTGGCACATGCTTGAGGTAAAGAATACAGGGACACAGAAGAGGAGGTGTCATTACAGGGTTTTATCATGCCTGGCCTGGCTGAGTAGAAGTCCCCTTTGAGAATCAGTAAAAGATAGAGCTTGAAACATTCTTTACCTAGAACATTTTGTCAGAACTTAAGACAGATTCCCAGAGCACATTCTGGAATCCAAGTATCTGTGTCTGGGTGGATGCACGATGTAGAGGTCTCTTCCTCTTCTCTCCCTCTCAATGCTCACGTTGCATCACCCACAAATTGTATCACACACAAATTGCATCGCACACACTGCATCACACACACATTACATCACACATACTACAACACAGAGACACTGCATCACACACGGTAACGGGCACACTAAATCACACACAACATAACACATACACTGCATCATACACATAATAACATACACACTGCACTATACACATTATATGACACAAACGTACACCGAGCCGGGCTCGGTGGCTCAGCCTGTAATCCCGCACTTTGGGAGGCTAAGGTGAGTGGATTGCCTGAGCCCACGGGTTCGAGACCCGCCTGGGCAACTTGGTGAGACCTCATCTCCACAATAAATCAAAAGTTAGCCGGGCGTGGTAGCACGCGCCTGTAGTTCCAGCTACTTGGAAGGCTGAGGCGGAAGGATCGCTGGAGCCCAGCAGGTTGAGGCTGCTGTGGCTGGGAGCGGCCATGGCACTCCAGTCTGGGTAACAGTGAGACTCCAACTAAAAAAAAAACATGTACACCATAGCACACAGACACTGCACCATCCACTGAAACAAACATACTACTTCAGACACAATATAACACATACTCCATCACCACACATTATATTATACATTCTACATCACATACACTATAACATACACATTACATCAAATGCTATACTACACAGACACTGCATCACACACTGTAACACACTACATCACACATCATATAACACGCTGCTTCATATACATAGCATACAGACACTGCATCACATGTTATAGAAAGCATTATCATATACACTACAGCACACACAATATAATACATGACATCACACACAACACATACATTGTGTCACACATGTTATATTATACACACTAGATCACATTATCTGTCTTTCCATCTATCATCTGTAATGGTGTATTATACAAGGTATATTATATATCTGAATATATAAGGTATATAATAGGTATCTTATACCTGAATACATAAGCCCATGATATAGTTTAAATAAGGAAGTACCAGGCATCACTGTATTTCTTGATTACTTTGTTGTGAAAATTACATTTTACCTCAAATCTAAAAGTCCTCATCAATGGTTTAAAACAGTAGGATATAAAAGAACAAAGGTGAAAAAAAGCTGATGCATTTAAATATTAATATTTAATATTTTTAAATGTTCTCTTTTCCCCTCACATAAGTAAAAGAAACTATCTTTAAATTAGCTAAATAATAATAAAACAATAATAGTAACACAGTTCTTGTCACGTTTCTTCCTTTAAAAGTTGATCTTTATTAAACTAATTTATAGCATTTTGGATATTACAAAGCTTTTTATGATGTTCTTTGACTAAAAAAAAATTAGTATTTCCTGGCAATTAAAAAATATATATACACACACATAGTAATGTTGACATCAGTGTAAATTGGCATCAAGCACTGAAAAACTATCACATTGATGGGTACTCTGGGCCTCTTTAACTTTATTCTTCTACACAAAAACAGATGGATTTGGGTTTGTTTTGTTTGCTATTCTGTAACTTACATCTTAGAGATATTTTTTTAAAAGTGATCCTAAATATTAGAAAGAAAACAACATGGTCCAAAATTTACAATTAATGACAACATGTGTGCTGTATCCTTGCCATACACATAAATATATGCACATTTAGGCCATATAAAATCAGGGAACCTACTCTAACAGAGTGCATGGCAGGGTCGCAACAATGCAACTGTCACCAAGCAGATGTTCCATGGCCAAACCCCAAGACTTGCCAAGATGGACATGGTTCTGTTGGCTGCCACTACCTCAGAGCACCACCTCTGGGCGGACCTCAGAGCTGTGTGAGTAGGTACCTCAGAGTGAGAGACGCAATTCCTTCCAGCTCCTCTGCGTTCTCACCTGGCTCTGTTGCTGCAGACAGAGCCTCAGCAAGTCACTCCCTGGCTGGAAGGCACTCCTCCCTGGCTGGAAGGCACTCCTCCCTGGAACCATCTGAAAGGACTCTTACCTTTGGCATGCTCCCAGCCTGAGTGGTCCACATTGTTCAGAAGGGCTGCCCCTGGTTCTACTGGGGAGGGCAGGCAGGAGGGAAGTTGGCCCAAAGGTTGATCCCTGGGCACTCACAGGGCGGTGGCCTCTGAGGGGTCAGCTTTCTGATTTTCAACACAGGCCTGGAAAAGTAAATACACACACAGGGTGTACTTAAGCTTGGGGGCGGGAAGGCCCAGGGAGCTGCCTCCTAGTCAGTCCTTGGGAACAGTTTTGATCTCAAGCCTTTGTGACAGAGCAAACTCAGGGCCTGTTGGGCTCTGTCCATCTATACTCCTCCTGCTAGAATCTAAAAGTGCTGTCCCCAAATCAAGTGGTGTTTTGGAGGCTGAGCTGACAAATGGTTGTGGCTCTCTTTTTAGGACGTCTGAAGTGTTGGCTTTCCTCAGAATATTCTTCAGCACAGTGCACCCAATGGGTAAACAGCACAGTCTGAGTATTAACCATGATCCAGAAACCCCTTCTCCAAAGCTCAGCTGCCCCAGGAGGAACTGTGGTTCCTCAGAAGACTCCCTGATACCATGTCTAGAAGGTGAAGGTGGCAGAAAACAGCAGCCCCCAACCCTGATCCCTTGCCCCTCGGGTTTCTGGTCCGCACACCCCTCAGAAGTGTCTGTTATTGCTGAGGGAACACAGCTGGGGACATGATTACACCTACATTTTTTTGTTAAGCATTTTGCAAGATAAGTGTGCAGAAAAGCAATGTGCAGACATAAGCACACGCGTGTCGAGAAACTCCCAGAAGGACATACCAGAAATGCTAGTAAAGGGCTGGATGGACCGTGGGGTGATGCTCACATCCTTTCCATAGCCAAGTGGTATTTCTAAACCTTCTGCTTATGTTGAAGTAAGTTTCTCTTTTGTTGGTTTCTCAATAAGTGGGACAAAAAATTACATTTCTGGAAAGAAGGGAAATTTTTAAAAAGACAAAAAAATTTAGTAACACCAGTCATCATTTACAAGGTGATGAGTTGTGTGCAGATATATATTTTTTCTTAAATTTTCAATAATGTGTATAGATTATTTTAATAATAGAAATGCATACCAAAATTTACTAAGGTTGCTTTCTATTCTGACACTCTTGGAAGAAAAAAGGTGGAGAAATTATCTCCAAGCCTTAAGTAGATTTGATTTAGAGCTTAAAATACCATTAAGAATTAAGAATTAGGGTTGATAACATAAAACTCCAGGTTTAGAAACCTCCACTTTTGTTTCCAGGTTAGCTTTTATCATTAGAATTACAATGAAGCCTTCCAGTGAAGGAGAGAAAAGGGGGATCTTACAGATTCTCTGATGCCTAAACTGAATAACAAATGCAGAGCACACCTCCCCCATCTCAACTAAAAAAAACAATCAAAAAGAAAATTTTGAGAGTGAATTTCAGTGAACATACATTACCATTATAAATGGACATTAAAATATTCTAAATCCTTAAACTGAATGGACAACTTTGGATGGAACTGATAAAGCCTTTTTCTCAGTTCCATTTTCTGTTCTTCCCACTCACATCTGGAAAATCTCAGTGGAATCATAAAGAAAGTGAAGGCATGATTTACCATTGCAATTTAATATATGTGAAAGTCTACAAGTCTAAAAAAACACACATTCGGTGATAAGATACATATTAGTTCAATGTGTTACTTCAAGCTGTTTGCTTCATTTGGGCGTACTCATAAGTATTAACGTAGAATACTTCTTTGAAGTGCAGTGTTTTTTTATTCCATTGAGTCAAATCAATTAAATATATTACATAATTATGTAACATACATTAAACACAGAAATATTAATATAAATATATTGCTATAAGATCACATATAATATTAGGTATGTCTTATTTAATATCTATTACATTAATTATTTAATATATATATTTAAGAAAAACTGTATCTTATACTTAACTTGAAGCTTTATTCAGTTACAATCCATACCCTAAAAAATTTAAATTTCAATGTTTAAAAAAAATGATTTTTAAAGAAATTGGCAACTGTGTCTTTATAAACTGAGAGCTATGAGTATAACCATAGTTGTTATCTAGTTCTTAGTAGAAAATGAAGGCTCAGTTATAATACTGAAAACTGTCTGATGACTGTGATCTCTAAATTAATTTTAACTTTCATTTGTACCTTTTAAAAATCAGTCATGGAAAATGACTAAGCTCCCTAAAATCAGAATGAAATTAGGGTTTGTGGAAACCCAGAGGAAACCAAAATATTTACAAAATGTATCACCTATAAGCTTTGCTCATGCTTTGGGCAATGTCTGCTGAGATCACCTACAATTAAGGATTTCCACTATTGTCATTCACTTTGATAAACAAAAGAGTCAGTACAAGGTGGCCAGGCGAACTCTGCTAATGAGAAGAAAAAAATTAGAAGTCCCAGTTTCTTCTCTACTCTTTCTCCCGTTTCTCTTCTTCTTTACTTTAAATTCAGTAGAACAACTTTTTGCTTTGGAAATGTGCATAGTTTATACCTGTTTCAGTGGCTCTCTTACTCTCTGGACCTCTTTCCATTGTGTCTTTTAGTTTCTGCCCCAGATGTGCATTGGTCCCTGAACGCATTTCTGTCTGTCAAACTGAGGCCTACATTAAAACCTTAGGATTCAGACTTGTCATACCAAAAACAAGAATAAATTTACGTCTTGGGTTCATCCCCATTTCTGCTTATATTCAGAACATTTTATGGATTCTTAGATTTAAATCTTTTATTTTGTAGGAATTGGGGGATTATAGAAAGTCAGACCCAGATTAGTAAGGGGAGTCAACAATGAAGCAGAAACAGGGCAGAATTGTTCCAACCTTAATTGAGCTGCCTTTTGCAAATGAAACCCTTTTAATAGAATATGGCTTTCAGTGTAGTCTGTTTTTAATCAGCCTGCAGTGTTAACAATTTTAACTGTGGATCCCGCTTGCACGATTATTCCAGCACTTTGGTCCAACACTTGGTCTATCCAGCATAAGCTTTCCTTTATTACATAGACTAGAAAAAAAAAATTGGCCCTGAGAAAAAGAAGTTTCTTTCAGAAAAAGTTAAGGAGACTTGGGATAAGAAGTCGGATATTAGAAATTTTGAGAAAGATACCAAGGATCTTGGGCTAGTCTTAGCCTCAGGATCTTAGCTACTTCCTTTGAAACATGAGGATGAAAATATCTCATCTGAAGATGGGGCTGGCTTAGATTATCTCTGACATCCAAGAATGGAACACAGTCCGAGAGGATTTCATTAGTTAGAGTGAGGTAATATAATTTAAAATTATTTTTGACTTAGGAAAAACTTGATAAGTGATAGAATTAGATATAAGGTATAAGTGGTCAAAATAAGATTATTGTAATAAAAAAAGAAGACTTCTAAATTACAAGAAATTTCAAAAACTTGTATTTTTAATAAACCTGATAAAGACTACTTTTTTTGCTTTTTTTAATGGGTCAGTGGAGATTATGTATATGAAAACACAGCAACTTTATAATTATTGTTATTCTTTTTGTTGGTATCATTGATGGAATAGTGATTATAAATTAGCATATGATTACAAAAGCTTTTGAAACTTCCTTTTTTCGAGGCCTTGGGAGTGACTTATTTCAATGTATCTTAAAAAATCACCTACAGGTAGGAAAATGGTATGGTTTGGTAGAACAGGTCATGCGATAGTGCAAAATAATGTTTTCTTTTCTTTCTTCCTTCCTTTTTTTGTTTTTGTTTTTTGGTTTTTTGGTAGACATTTAACATCCAACATAAGATAATAAAGCAAAAGTCCTCAACTCTACATGTTGTATACAGGACTGGACCTACATCTAAGGTGATATGTGCGTATGATTTTGATCTATTTGGGAAACTCTAAAATGATGAGTTAAATTTCAGGCACATAATGTTTGACTATGGAAAAGTTCCTTTTATATATTTTTGTAAAGATGATATAGAAGAGAAAAAAGCAATTTCTCTTCCTGACCCATCACAAGGCTCATGGCTAAGGTCCCTATAACAAAAGAGAGACTCACAAGATGAAAACATAACAAATGTATTTAATGTAAGTTGTACATGATGGGGAGCCTGCAGAAATGAAGGCCCAAGGAAACAAGGGACTCTTTGTATTTTATGAACTGCCATGCAGGATATAATGGAAGGACAAAAGGAGCTGATCTGATGGCAACAAATGGGAGGCAAGGATTGTTAGCTTCTTCTTGGCATTTGAGCATAAGGCAGGATACCTGTCCCATGAGAGTCCTCAAAGAGAAGAAAGAAAGTCAAAGAGTATTGACTGGGGATTGTGGTGGTTCCATTGCTTAAGCAAGACAAGGCCCAGGAGCCAAGAACAGAAAGTTCTGAGCAACACCTCTGAGTACCCTGCAACCTTGACCATTACTGAAAAGTTCTTTACTTTTCCTGGCAATTGCTTCATGAGCAATATCATGAGCATGATATTTCCTAGTGAACTTGAATTACTAGACTGTGGCTTCTCAATAATTCTGCCTCATAGGTCAGAAATGAATCTGTGGTCTGCCTATTGCTTCCTCTCTGATAGATAGTTTTTGACTTAATTTTTAGAGAATTAGTAGGAACAAGGAGTGTAGGTTACAGGTTAGGGCTATGGGACTTATAATCTAATGGAAAAACAAAACTGGTGTGCACAACAATTAAACAGCAATATATGGCCGTATATATCATCAGGTGTTAAGTAGGTGACCAACAGACTATGCTCAGTTAAAGATAGGCGATGTCATGAGTTCTGAAAGTCACAGAAAATAACTGGCACCTCTAGAGGGTAGAACACATATCTCATTTAAACCTTTGAGATATGAGCTGCTATCCTTATTTCAAAGAGAGTTGGAGGCTGAAAGTACTTTCTTCCCTGTCTCTCTCCCTCTCATCCTTCCTTCACCTCTCCCTTTCTTTCTGCCTTCCTTCATACAGAAAGGAAATGAGAGAAGCATGGTCAAGCTTGCCTGCAGGGCTCCTGGTCTTTCTCTCACACTGTGTTCCTTATCTGTGCAGCACCTTCCTGAAAATAGTTAGATCAGCACCTGGGTCTGGTAGGAGCTTGAAGACATAGGAGAAATGTTTACAACACAAGGCCTGTTCACACCCTGCTGTCCTCAACAACATTATGGGTTCCCAGAGAGCAGAAATGTTGTGTACTGGTTTGTATCACTTACTTGGTAAATCAGCAGGGAGTGGAAATGAAGATGTTGCCACTGAATTTCCAAAGTTGCCTTGAAGGCGATATGGTGGGTCTGTGTCGCTCAAAGTTCAGACCCACTCTCCAGCAGAATTGCCGAGGGTACCTGTTACAGATGCAGTTTCCAGTAGTGGACTCACCAGGGCAGGCCCAGGCCTCTATTTGTAGTAAGTTTCCCAGGTGAATTTTATGCTCTTTAAATTGGAGAACAGTAGAACGAGTAAAGTATGTTGGTGTAAGGGCACCTGGTCTTATCCACGGCTAACATTTATTGAGCACTCACTGGTTGCATTGTTATATTTAATCCTCACCACAGCCTTATGATAGAGGTATACTTCAATCTGAAATTTACAGATGAGCATATGCAGCATAGCAAGGCTAAGCAGCAGTAAACACTGAAGTCATAATTTAGAATCAGGCAGCCTGGCTTGGAATCACTAGTCTCTACTCTCTCCCAGGTAAGGATTAAACAGAAAAGAATATGGGGGGCATAATGAATTAATATAAAAACTTCCTAATGTACTTTTATTTGTGTTTGACCCTGGCCCTGGTTCCAAAATGCTACAGATTGATGATGACTATATTTTATCAACATAGGCCATTTATTGCTGTTTAATTGTTGTGCACACCAGTTTTGTCTTTCCATTAGATTATAAGTCCCATAGCCCTAACCTGTAATCAAATGGAAACATTTGTGAAATTCTGGGGCAACAGCAATGCGCTGATGGAATTGCGTTCCCTGGTAGTCAAGACTCAGCCATTTAGCCTACAAAATAGGAAGAAGAAAAAAGAAGCACAATCTAACTCTTGAAGATACTTAGTATGAACTAAAAATGAACTCTTATAAAAATCAGGCTCTAGAAATTTACTTCTCCCTCAGGAGAGAAAAAAATATCAGGCATTTGCATTGCCTGATAAAAAAAAAATTGTATTATATAAATTGATTTGAAAATAGGCACATCAGCCAGGCTCAGTGGCTCAGCCTGTAATCCCGTGCTTTGGGAGGCTGGGGTGAGTGGATTGCCTGAGCCCGCAGGTTTGAGACCTGCCTGGGCAACTTGGCGAGACCTCATCTTTACAATTAATCAAAAAAAAAAAAAAAAATTAGCTGGGCGTGGTAGCACGTGCCTGTAGTTCCAGTTACTTGGAAGGCGGAGGCGGAAGGATCACCGGAGCCCAACAGGTCGAGGCTGCAGTGGCCGGGAGTGGCCACTACACTCCAGTCTGGGCGACAGAGTGAGACTCCAACTCAAAAAAAAAAAAAAGAAAATAGACACATCTTTTTTAAATGTTGTACTGTTGTCTGTGAGTCTATAACAGTTTATATTAGAGAAATACAGGAATACAGGGACAGTCATAGCTTCATTTATTTAGTGAATGCCTTTTGAAGTCTTACTCCATGGCAGGCCTCTCTCTCTGATGACTCTCAACATTATGAATCCAAGTTTCAAAACAATTCAGAAGTTAAAGAAATGTACATTATTAGTTTTACAAGCAAAACTTGTGGTATATAAAAATATGTTCCATTATTTTTATAGTCAGACCAGGGAAATCTTAACTAATGAAACAAAAGCAAAGCACTTTTTAAATGCTGATAAACCCACCATAAGAGCAGATAACTGAATCAGAAAGATGGCTTTTGTGTTGGTCAGAATTTTCCAGAGTAACAGAACCAGTAGGATATATAAAGGAGATGTATTATGGGAATTGGCTTAAGTTATTATGGAGGCCAAAAAGTCTCACAACATGTTTTCTGCAAGATAGAGAATCAGGAACTTTGGTGGCGTAATTCAGTTTGAGACCAAAGGACTGAGAGAATGCCTAAGTCTTCATTATCAAGTCTTTGGATTCAAATGCTAATCTCTTCCAAAAACACACTCACAGACACACCCAAAATAATGTTTCACTAGCTATCTGGGTATCCCTTAGCCCAATCAAGTTGACACATAAAATTAACCCTCATAGTTGTATATTCAAATTAGTGCAATAAATAATCTAGAAACTGGGAACATTAGGGAGTGATTCATCAGCATGGCACTGGAAGGAGATTTATGTCTTTTAGGACATGCCAGGAAGGACAGGAAAGTTATCGTCCAGCATATAAGGAGATATATATGCTTGGAAAGGTAAGGTGCTGCCCACATGATAGCTGAGAGAGAGAGGGTAGAGAGACAGCCATGTCCTGGCACCAGGAACCTGATGGCAGTACAATGCATTTAGACAATGCCCAGGGACTTGGTTTATCCAGAGCACAGGGTGGAAGGGGAGAAAGGGACATTCTGTTGTAATATAACAGTGGCCCAGTTAGAGTCAAAGCAAGAGAAGGCAGAGAAGAAATCCCAGAGAGCTATGTCTATTCTGTGAAGGAATCTGAACATTATCCTTCAGGCAGTTGGGAATCATTGAAGAATAGAGATCTATAGATCTGGGTCCAGTCCTGCCTTTATTGAGGATTTTTGCTGTGACTCATGCAGCAGCACCAACACAAGCCACAACATACTCCAGGAATCAGCTACAGCCAAAAAAATCAAACAATCAATCAATAAGCTGAAGGTGGGAAGATGGTAAGGTAGTAACAATCAGTCAGTGTTGCCTGTAAACAAGAGTGGGTCCTTTATGGAAGGAGTCAAGTTCTTAGCTCCATTAAGAAACTGACCCCATGTACTCTGCTCCAGTTCCTTCCCTTGAGTACTGATGGAATATTTAGGCTGCCATGTTATATTTCAAATTAAAGTACTTTATAGCTTTCTTCTTAGAGGAAGAAATTTACATTAAACTCCTTTGTTAATGTAAATAATTTTTTTATAATGTACTTTCTATAGTACCAAATTTAAGATCATCTATACCCTTTATGATTATAGCTACTACTTAACTATAAAACTTTTACACATTAAATACAAGAAAGCAATAAAACCAGTAATTCAAATGAACAAATTTAATTAAAAGTGATGTTTTGCTGAAATAATAGTGCCAAAATTAGGGTTTGGTAAAAACAACATGTTTTGATGATTCACTTGTTGCTAAATTTGTTCTTTTGATTTTTGCTGTGACAGGCTCCATTGTCAAATTCACAAAGCCATTGTAAGCTTCTCTTGGGAAGTGTATTAATTAGGAGTGGATGCAGATTTTTAAGGCCCGAAGCTGATACAGTTTTAGGGGTCCCGGAATAGGGAAATGGTTACGATATTTTGAAGAGAAAATTTTTGGTGCCCCTCTCAGAGTCCTGGAGAAAGCTGTTTCCAGGAAGGCCCTGAAACTTAGGTTCTGTTCACTTTACCATAAATCCGTCTTTGTGTAAATTACCTAGCATCGTGCCTAACATATAGCAAGAGTTCAGTAAACATTAGTTTCTGTTAACTTGTCCTCAAACCCAAGCAAAATCTTTGCTACAGTGGCGTCCAAGGGACCAGAGTTTGTTCAAGACTCTCTTCTGCTAAAAAATCTCCGTTCTGAATAGCCAGTTGGTCGGCTAGAGTTCTCAGGGTCTGACAAACAGATGGTTTAACCATTTCAAGGAAAATGGCATAATAAGTCGGAGTGGCCAATGAATGCAACCTAAAAATCCACCAGCATTCCCCAGAAATAACGAGTCTGACCAGTCCCAAAGATTGAGCTGGTTTTGCATGCAGACAACATCCATCTTAGAAAATGCATTATGATGTCTTATTTGTTTTCTCCTGCTGGTTGTGACCTTGATTCCCATCAGATATCTATAGATGGATTTGTCTTTAGAGCTGGCTGTAAGCAAGGTGTCAGGACTCGGCATCCATGTTGACATCCACTTGTGATAGACATGTGTTTGAGACAGAGGGTTCTGGGTCCTGTTTTAATTCTAATGCAACTGCTTTGGTGATAAATAAAATATGGATTTGCACATCTTCTCAAATTACTTAATGCCATAAGAAGCAGCAAATAGAAGCTGAAGCGTAATGCCTCTCTTGCATCAGTCCTGATTAAAAATAGAATTAAATCTTTAAATAAAAAACAAATTGACATACCTCTTAAGCAGTGTCTGAGAGACCTACAGGAATCCCCAGTAATAAGTTATGCAAATATGTATTTCATAGTCAGTATTCTAGAGACATGGATCAACTCTTATCTCCTCCTGCCCAGTCCTGTCTTCAACAAACAAGGCAGTGAGCTGCTACCAGGGGCAGCCATTAGGGGCATAGAAGAAAAGATGCTTTTGTTTGGATTTCACCCAAAGAAATACCCTTCGTGTCAGCCTTACACATTTCACAGATCAGGTATGTGTTTTTTCAAGGCACTTCCCTTATTTTAAGTATCATATTTGTATAGGGAAATTTGCAAGAGAAGAGAATTCCTGAGCAGAAGGTTCAACATGCACAGCGATGGAATGCTGGAGGTCCCGCCAGCACCAGGAAGAGTCCCTGGAATCCAGAGGCATAATAAATAGAGGAGGCACACCACACATCTTTGCAATGGGAAAGGAAAATCTCAGTGTGCAGAGAAGTCATTCGTGCAGAAAGTCAAAGAACAGTAGACAGAGGCTGAAGTGTTCACCAAGCGGGGGCAATGAAGACAGAAGCAAAAAGCTGGTGGAAGAGGAGGCAGGGAAAACAGGTTCTAAAGAGATGTAACCTGAACAAGCCATGAATAGACAAAATGGAGGGAGGGATTCAATCCTAAAAACGCCTTTTCCCAAAGGTTTTATCCTGGCATCATGGAAAAATGAAAGAATTCAGAATTGAATACCTTTTAGTAATTGCTTCAGTTACGCACTGTGTGCAATAGCGACAAGGATAGGAAGGGCCTATAAAATCAATTATTTTAATGCCAGACCCCTGAACCACCTTTTTTCCTAGCGATAGTATTGGTATTGGTGGGGTAAAATTGTATGCTTGCTTATGCATTTATTTGTTTTTGGAAAGACATTAGATAAGAAAGATGAATGTTGATAGGATTTAATTTAATGGATCTGATCAGATTATTGCATTTTAAATTTTTTTCTTTGATACTATTTAAAGATAGAAAAAAATCAACAAGATTCCACACTCCTTCCCACTGCCACTCTGAAAGATCAAATCATTTTCTCAGAGATGAATCCACTGAATTTCACCCTAGGGGAAAGAAAAAACCTGCTTTTTGCTTGGATTCAACAAAACAATTTTATAAAGTCCCGAGATGTTTAATAGTGAATAAATATTTAAAACAATCATCTTTCAATATTGCATATGTAAGCACATATGAAACATTTATACCCTAGTCTGTTTATGTCCAACATAATCTATCCAATAAATGCGATTTATGGGAGGTAGGGAGTTATCTACCTGTATGTGACCTCCATTATGCTTGAAAAGGTGGCTGGCCTGGTCACAGACTCCTGATAATGAACAGCATAAAACAAGGATTAACTCATTGTTCACTGTTTTATCTCAAACTAAACAGACCACAGAAGCATTTACATTTCAAAACAGGGATTTACTCAAAATATTCAGATAAGCTTGAGAACACCTGCTTTTTTTAGCTTTTGCAAATAATATCTGTGCATTTTTCCTAGAAGACAGCCTCAACCTATCTTATCACCAAGTAAAATGATGTATGTGTCTGAAGAGGTATAAGTATAAAATTGGGGGTGGGAGCAGCAGTGTGAGGGTCGGATGCTGGGAGAAAAAAGATGAGACTAGCAGAGAATGAAAAGGGTCACGTGTTAAAACTGGTGCTTTCGAATTTGAGTTCCCTTTAGGCCACAGTTGTATTAGCTGGTTTAATTCTGTTTACACATTTACAAAGGCTGTGTGGTGTCGGGGAAGGGGTGAGAGGAAAGTGCTACTGAGCTAAGCAGGACGCATTCTCTGCGTCCCTGCCCTGACCATCTCACAGCAGAGGTGGGGGCTGTCTGTACTGCAAGCCTGAGTCTTTGTCCTCTTCTGGTTTCCTTTGCCATTCATCATCACATTTCTGTTCTAAACAAGCTCGAATTTCTGTACAGCCTTCCTTTGGAATCTCAGCTTGAAATTGCGTCTCTACCACCGAAATCGCCTTGGTCTCAGAGTTTTCATCTTACAGCTGTTTTGTTTTTTGTTTTGTTTTGAGTTGGAATCCCACTCTGTCATTCAGGTTGGAGTGCAGTGGCACACTCACAGTCACCCCAGCATTGACCTGCTGGGCTTAGGCGATCCCTCTGTCTCAGACTTCCAAGTAGCTGGAATGACAGGCGCACGTCACCATGCCCGGCTAATTTTTGGATTTATTGTAGAGATGAGGTCTCGCCAAGTATCCCAGGCTGTTCTTGACTCTGTCAGCTCAGACAATCCCCTCACCTTGGCCTCCCAAAGTGCTGAGATTACAGGCTTGAGCCCTCGTGCCCAACTGGGTTGTTAGTGCTTCCCTTTTGAGCTGCTCTGAAGATAAAGTGAGTTGATGTGCTAGAAAGCTCCAGGAGGCTGGATGGACATGAAGGGGTTGCCTCTTTCCTTCATGACAGATCCCAACTAAAGGGTTTGAAGGTAGTCCTGGCAGCTGCTAATGGAATAAATCTTCATTTGTGGTAAGCCTCTCAAGACAGGCCATTGAGGAGGCCAGGCACAGACCGCAGGGTGACACAGCCAGTGGAATCAGGAGCAGTTGAACGACCTGAAATCAAGGACTGACCATAAACTCATAGGACTCTGAGTCAGGCAGTTGGGAAGAGCTAAGAGCAAAGTCACTGGGAACCTCACACCGTTTCTTGTCAAGAAATAATCAAGCGGATGCGGTCCTGAGCTCAAGGAAAGGCCACTGCTGTGGCCTATGGAGAGCTTCATAATATGCAGGGCTCAGCATCAGGACTAATGTCATCCCCGGCAGCTTTTCTGAATAGCCCACTCAGGGCTGGTTTTAGAATGTTACTCAGAACTTCTGAACAGAGTCCTGGGTGCACAAAGACTCCCCGAAGGCTCTTAGACCTCCTCTGGGATTCTCTTTGTTCCCATTTGTTTCTGCCAGGAGCCAACAAATCACCCTTTGAATACTCCCTTCAAGTTTAAATGTTGGTATCATCTGATCAAAACCACCATTGAAGCCAGGCTTGAAGAAACTGGGAGAGGACTGGTCATTTAAAAAGAACAGAGGCTGAGAAGAGTGAGCGAGAAGGGGGTTGGAGCACAGCTGAGCTGGTGCCTCAGGTTCTGTTTTTAAGGGACGTTCTGCTTCTCCTCAAGCTTACTGGAGCACCTGGCCGGTGTCTGGCCTTGGGCCACTTGCATCCAACTCCAGCCTCACTTGAGAGTCAATACAACTCTTTGAACTAGGTCTCAAGGAAAAATCAAAGATCAGAGAGATATAAAACATCATGATTTACATGCATAGAAAAAAGGAGAGCTCCATTGGGTGTGTGGTTGGCTGGCTCTGCTGCCCAGTGCTCCCTGTTGGCTACTCTCTTCTGGGGTCTTTCACTCAACTGTGTTCCTAGCATGTGAGGACTCCTTAGAACCCCAGAAACATTAGTTATCACTTGCATGGCAACAGAAGTTAGATGGGTGCACAGGAGCTCACAGCACATGTTTAATACCATCAACATTTATGAGGGGTCATATATGAGGCACTTGGGGAAGGCAAGATGTGTAAGACTGAGGTCTGTTCTGTAAGTAGCTCACACTTTCCAGGAAGGATCAAAACATATTTAGAAATTATTACATTTTAAACATTTAACTAAAATGTAAGTCTTGCCCTGCATGTTCCTCTGCAAAGCTGACCAGTCTTTGTCATATGTTATAGGAAGAATGTGCTCTGTGCCACAAGAGGGTGTGATAGAGTCCATGTAGAGATGTCCCACCTGTGGGGGTGGGTAATAGATCCAGGCAGGACCATGAGGCGAAGGGCTTGGGGAGTGCTCTGATGGCTGCATAAGACTTTTGACAAGAAAACATGAATGGTAAGAGAATTTCCTAAGGAAGCAAAAACATGAACTATAGATAAAGGGTAGCAGGAACTGTTTGGCAAACAGATGCCCTTGAAAATTAAATACACCTTTAAAAAATTTATGATTGGGGCAACCCCTTTAGGCCCTTTCCCACTGTGGGAGATTTTGTGTCCTCTCAATAAATCTTGCTTTCCCACTTTCCAGCTGTCCCTGTCCCTCATTCTTCCTGGGCATGAGACAAGAATCTCGACCCTGAAGAGCTGCAACCTAAAGAGCTGCAGAAGATTGTCGGAACTGAAGAGCCAAAATGCCGTGCATCCCAGAGGCTGACTTGCCAGCTGACGGAGCCAACCGAACCAGGACAGCTGCTGAAAGGCAAGACTCCAAAGCTGAGACACTCTGGGGGCTAGGCTGGCCAGCTCACCAAACCAGCAACACTCTCAGGGCTTGGCTTGTCAGCCCATTAAAGCCAACATTTCCAAGGCTAGGCTTACCAACCTCTCGAGATGACCTTTTCTGGGGCTTTGCTGGCCAAACCATTGAGTTGACACTCTCAAAGTCCAGGCCAACCTGAAAAATTTGCATCAGTTTTGGCGCCCAAACTTGGGCGTGACAGAAGGATGCCATCAAACTCCAAATGGTGATGCAGATGGAACATTGTGTAGAAGCTTCTTTCTACTGAGGATTTTTAGATTGCCCTCCGTAGGATCCCTAGCTGCCGTCCCCATACAACTCCCATAATCATCAAGAAGTAACCAGATGGGTCATTGTCCTCACTGCCTAATGGCAGTTAAGGTTACTACTCCAGAGGGAGGAATGAGACAGGAGATAGCTAGAGAAAGGCTAGACAGACAGACAGGTGGGTCCTCTGGTCCCAATGTAGAAAATTCCCGGCAGACCTCTCAGGCTCAGTATTGATTAACAAGCTTCCTACGAGTCTCTCAAGCTGAAACTTAAATACTCACTGCTGAGATTGAAAACCAACCAATCAGCTCACCATTAGGCTCCTACCTCCTGCCAGTTGGTCCTTAATACTGAGCAGTCAGAACAGCTACAGCTCACAGCTAGTGCTAGCCAATCAGCTTGGACTTAGGGCTATATAAGCAACAGGTTTCCGGCCCCAGATGGGCAAGCCCTTCGGGTCCCCTTCCACTGGGGAAGTTTTGTGTCTTCTCAATAAATCCTGCTTTCACACACACACATACACACACACACACACACACACACACAATTAGTATTATTATTTTTGTGGCACCAAGGAGTAACAATCTTACTAAAGAATAGTTGTAATTTTTTACAATCAAAATCTTCATCCTTATTGAATTATGGAGTTTTAATTTGAAAAGGTTTGTACTATTACAGGGCAGTCTCACTAATTATGATTAACTTTTAATACCATCTCCTGCCATTTTAAATCACACACATACACATAGCAAATAAACCTCCCAGAGGAGCTTATTTTGAAGACAGGCAACTTGTTTTCTATCAATTTTTACAGTTTTCAAGTGACTTGATTTAGTTTTTGCTGAACTATTTTTAAAAATAAAAGACCAGGGACATGAAATGTTTCAACAAGAAAAGAGTGATGTAGCAACAAAATCACTGAGCTTGGCCTCTGAACACTGAAGTTTTTATTGTAATTTCACCATTTATGACTTTAGGAATCTGGGCCTGTCATTCTCTGGAAACTATCAGTTGTGGATAGTATTATCTGCCCTGCTGTTCTCATAGGACCAAATGAGATGATGTGAAATCACTTAATAAATTTTCAAATGCTAAAAGGATGAATAGTAGGTTTCATCTTTCATCATACATATAATGTCTATCTATCTATCTATCTATCTATCTATCTATCTATCTATCTATCTCAACAACTAAAACCCTTGGGGTGACCTTTACAGCTTGGGCCCAGCGTTCAACACCTCCTGCATTTTTACATCACTTATTTCTTATAGTAAACTTGTAAAACAATTGAAACCCCTTTTTCACAAGAAAAAGCATCATCCAGATGGAAACAGCCAGTGATTAAGACTAGACCCAGCTCTGTCTTAACTACAGAGCTCCTGATTTTAAAAGAGTGGCTTATCAAATAGCAAAGGCCTTGAATGGCAGAACTTATTTTAAACAGTGATAAGAGTCAAAGGATTGTCATGACCTTTTGTACTGAAAGGAGAAAAAAAAACATCACGCTGCATTCTTACACACAGAATGCAGAGGTGTGTTCTGATCACTGCTCTCCACATTATTTATAACGTAGTAGAGATGGATCCGAGGGGAGTGATGGAAGTATGGAAGGGGAAAGAAAACTATGATTACTGCACTTCCCTCATGCTTACCTTGGGCTAGGCACTGTGCCAGGTACTAGTCATGTAAACCCTCTCATCTACCAAAGACAGCTAGAAGATAGCTACTACTGTGACCCCAATGCCAGCTACGAATAAGGAGGCTAAGGAACAGCAATTTGAGGTACAGTAAGTTAGTAATTTCCTTACTGTTAGAGAACAAATATGAGGGAGGTCTCGAGACTCTCGGACTTGGGCATTCTGATTGCAGATACGGCATACCTTAGCCCTATGCTCTGTTCCTTTGTGGGTGCGTCAGTGTCCTCAGGCTGCCATTCCAAAATACCACACACTGAGTGCCTTCTGAAGGCCAGAAGTCTGACATTAAGGTGTTGGCAGGGCCACACTCCCTCTGAAGCCTGTGGAGGAAGCCTGCATCCTCTTCCTACTTTCTGTGCTACTGGCAGTCCTTGGTGTTCCCTGGCTCTCAGCTGCATCATGCAGTCTCTGCCTTCATCTTTACATGGTATCTCCCTGTGTCTCTGAATTCACATGGCTGTCTTCTTAAAGGACCAGTAGTCACATTGGATTAGAGGCCTACCCTGCTCTACTATGATACACTCACATCTGCAATTGCCCTATCTCTAAATAAGGTTGTATTCCGAGGTGCTGGAGGTGAGGACTTCAATATATCTTTTTCTTGGGGAGGGGGCACAATTCAACTTATAGCAGCTTGTTTGTTGATTATGGTACTCAGACTCACAAAGCAGGTACAGGTTGAGGGAAGAAACTTAAAAAATATATATGCGCATATATATATATGTTTTATATATACATATAAAATGTACAGAGGGTGCCAAAAATGTATATATATTTTAAGAAAGAAAAACACTGTATTAAGTTTGTAATACTCAATATATACTGATAACAAAAGATGAATACAAAGTCATGTTTGGCTTCTGCAGTTACAAGAGGTGCACATTGTTTGATAGACTTCTGTGACAAGCATGTAAACTGTTCCAACACTATAGCAGAAGAAGCAGGACTTGTTGCTATGCAAGGCCTCCCGGATCATCTCTGTGCACATTTCTGTGCACATACAGCACCATGCATCTCAAACTTACCATGAATGCATGCGGTTGTTAGGCATGTTGGAAGTTCCGTTGCGTGCTCACACCGCCATTGTTGTACTCTCACAACACTCTCAAATGTCAAATACCACTTCAAAATGGTCTTGCGCTCCTCGAATGACAACCATGATTCTGCCATTTTCTTTGACTGCCCTGCCTGTCGCATGGTGATACTAGCATTCATTAGATTAATGCTATCTTTTGAGCGAACATCACATTAACCTTAATTCAGTCCAACTTCGAAAAGTAATACATAGATAACATCTCTTAAAATGTGTGTACATTTTTTGGGCACCCTTTTGATGATTGTTGTCAGGTAAAGAAAAACTGATATATATGGAGCCTTACTCATATTCAATACTACACTGGGCAGAAGATAACAAATTAAAATTGACTTAAAGTTGCCTGACTATTTCAAGAGGATCTATGCTTCTGTTTCCTAATTCTTTACTGTCCTCATCCATTTACCTTTCACTCTGTTCTAGACTGCAATCTCTGCAAGGGGGAGGATTACTGTTCCCTAGGTTTAGTACATCAACACCTATCACAGTGCCTGGTTTGTGCTGTGTATTCAAATGAGTCTCAGAGTTTAGAACCAACCAGTTTCACAAAGCCAAATACAAACAAGGAATTCAATTTTGGTGTTCTTAATAAGAAAATGCATTTTTAAAAATTGAAAGACATTGCCAAACAGTTTCCCCATGAATAATACCTAGTCACAAACATATTTTGCTGATGTCAGGAATTCTTAGTAGACCTTCAGACTCCCAAATTCTTTTATCTTAACTTGGGGATCAAGACTAGTTCACACCCATTTGACAGTGCTGTTGTTTCTTTGAGGTCACCAGAGTCAGAAGATACAAATGGAAAATCACATGATAGTTACAGAATTGGTGCAAATTATGACAATCTTCATTCTAGATATTTGATGAGCAACTCCCGTTTCCTCAAGAAGTCCATAAATTTTGGAGTGAACTGTGAAGTCTGTCTTTGCAACACACCTATGAAATTTGAAGGTATAATTAGGGCAGCAAAAATGTCTTGGACCACAGGATTTGGAGCCTATTTAAAAATGGTGCTATCAGTTTAGGGACCCTGGCTTTTACTACTCTGGGGCTTTGGAACAGAAAGCCAGAAAATGATTTTTATAATAAGCGTCTTAGCAAAGATGCATAAACAGCAACTAACACAACATTTTCTTGGATTTTAGAGATGTTCTTGATTCATTTCTCCACATAGCTATGTATAAAAGACATGTTTGTTTTAAAGTTATTGAAGAAATACTTATATAGTACTTCTTCTGTGCTAAGTGGGCACTATTCTAAGCACTTTTTCTGGAGGGGGAAACCTTGCTGAGTTCACCCCATGCCTGGAGTGAGGTACAGAGATTTCACTTTGTTTTAAGATAACTAATGGCCAAACATTTAAAGATCTGGTTGTTTCACCCCAAGGCATGAAACTGCTTCTCCTTTCTAGGTTTGAGGTATTAATCCCTTCATCCAATTACTATGGTTATGTGACAAATCTCAACAGTACACACAGCATCTGCAGCATGGGCAAGCTCTGCAAGGATGACTCATCTCTGCTTCACTTGGTTTCAGCTGGGAAGCTCAAGGGCAACAGTCATCTCACATACTAGAAATTGATGCTGGCTTTGGCTGATACTTTAGCATGGCCATAGGCCAGAACAGTCCCATGTGGCCTCTCTATGTGGTCTGAGCTTCCTATAACATGGTGATCAAGTTCCCCGGAACTTGGAGAGAGAAAAGCAGAAACTGTGTTGCCTTTATAACCTAGTCTCAGAAGTCAAGGCATGTCATTGCTGCATTGTATCTGTTGAGGGGCCCCAAAGGCCTCAATTTCAGTGAGAAAAAATAAGAGTCTACCTTTGATGAGGCACAGCAAGATTCTGGGAGAACATAACTAGAAGCACTTCTTGGTCCCTTCCAAGGAAATACAATCTCTTTCATGCCTCAAGTTTAAGTCAACATGCCCACTATGCAACCAATGCTTTCAACTCTGTCCACATTTAGACACAGTCAAACACACTTTTTTGTGTGTGTATCTATATGTGGTTTTCCTTTTATTTATATTTTACTTCAGCATGAAGAGATTTTTCTAGTTTACATTTTTATTTTATTAAAGATTCTGTTTTAAACATTTTATGATGAACCTTTAATGATCTAGTGCAACATTCTATGTTACCTTCCTTTGCAAATCTAATGTGCATTAATAAAAACTTTCTGACGTTCTGTTTCTGTGAACTCCTCCTTTTTCTTCATATTCTTCCTCAATAATTACAGAAACTACTACAGAACTTTAGGGTGGAAAATTTTACTGATTATATAATTCACCATTCATTACTTATGGACTGAAAACTGAGACCCAGAGAGAAGGGACACAGGTAGTCAGGAGGCAAAGAATTCAGTGAGAATTCACATTTCCATACACTTATATCGGTTCTTATTTGATATGTCTCTAACCTTCAACTTCTGCATTGTAACTCAAGGGTAACACTGAAAATTTTAAAGATCTTTAAGGCTCTATCTATCTATATATTTAATTCATCATTTATCTATCTCTTAATGATCATCTCAACCAGGAGTCACATTTTAATTTTTGGTACACAGCATCTATTGGAAAGCTGTATTCCTTTGCAGACACAGGAAGCATTGTTATCATTTTTTACATATCTCCAGTGGAATATATGTATACATATGTGTATATATTGTCCAGGCAAGAAGCAAGAATGATTTCCCAAGATACATCATCTGTAACACAGAACACTGCTATTACATGTCATATTCAGGTTTTCAGTGCTATAATTTCAGTGTTGCGGTCATATTCCTCCATTTCCTGCAGTGCCTTAGGCCCTCTGCACTGACCTATGCAGGGATTTGCAGAGCCTGGTGATGAATGGGGAGCGAAGACCCAGAGAGAAGTTTCCTTAGCAGCCGCCTTTCATCTCTGAGGAAGCAGAAACAAATGGTCTTCTCATTTCCTTGGCCCTTCCTCCCTCGCCCTCAGCCTCACAGGAAATGCAGAACCGACTTTGACTGCAAGTTGCAAGGTTTTTATTTCCCAAGAGTTACCACAGATGCTTGTCTGGCCAGTTGAATGGAGCCTGCCATGTGCTGGAATAAAGAGATTTAAAAATCATTTTCTGGTATAGGGAAAACGTGGTGGCAAAGCTTCCAAATGAAGCAACCTCCTTTACCCTCTCCCTGCCTCCCCTTCAGGGTCAGGTTTCACGCTTGCAAACTAACATGCCAGTTTTTTGAGAGTCTGTGCAGCTTGGCTGCAAAAAGTTTTCCTCCTCCAGTTGAGTCTTAGTTTGGGGCTTATTTTAAGGCCTACCTCTGAGGCAATGGTGGTACAATTATTTTCAACACAACCAGAGCACGCTTTCTGACTTTGGCAGAATGCTTGGATGTAGTTTCACTGGTATTTCTAAGTGCATTTCAGTCCAGGTCTGATGGCTAATATTAAGTATCTATTGGGCATCCAGCAGAGGCCTAAGCTATTTTCACTCCTCCAAGTCTTAACCAGCAGATTCCATCAATATTTGTGTAGTCTGCATTTTCTTGAGGTTTAAAAATCATTTTTATTTTAGGATAGTAATATAAATGATATATTATCTTGTTTATCTCATCTATCTATCTATGTATCTATCTAGCTAACCATCTCCTATATATATCTCTACCAACCACTGGGTACCTTGCCAACACAGTTGCTCTAATAACCCAAAAGAATAGAGAACAGAGGGTCCTGGCTTGGTCTCCTATTTTTCAAGGGGACTGAATGCTAAGGGGCCAGAGGATTTTGTTAAAATTACTTTCCCAAGGGATAGTTTCATAATATAGATCTTAGAGCAGTGATCTGAAATGCATCCTTGTAAATCTTTTCCCATATATTACTGTCTTTTCAACTAGGCTCAATTTATTGACTCTCATGGTCATGAGCAACGTCTTCTGCAAAGCTGAAACAGAAGGCTGGGTGACACCGGGGGTCATTGGGTTGCAGAGAGAAATAGGATATAGAAGAGAGAAAGTAGGTAAGTGGGAGCATCTGAATGCTATTATCATGTGCGCTCAGAAAGAGAGGACATCAGACAGCTATTTTGAAGGAAAAAAAAAGTCTTTAATTGCAAATTGATTTTTTAAATGTCTAGAAATGTTAAGTCAGAATATACAAAGTTTTGAAAAACTAGTTGAGCCAGTTTTTAGAAGACCTAGCTTGTGTTTTCCATTGACTGAGATCTTCAGTGTGTAGCCTGCAGAATCATGCACAATGTCAAACGACTCTTGGATGCCCTGTGTTTTCCAGTCTAATGCTTTCAGTTTCAGCTGTGTTGTCATGTTTCTGTCTGTCTCCAAAATGTAATTCTAACCTTGCCTGTTGAGGTCTGGACTGCTGCAAGGATTACATCATAGTTGAAAAGTGGGTCCCATTTGTTTTGATATTACTTTAGCTGCTTTTCCCTAACTTGTTTACAGAAGACAGAGCATTTAGCCTGCTTAGAAAAGTGGGTTTGTCCACAGAGCCCTCAATTATGGGTCCTGATTAGCTTCACAGTAGAAATGGCAGGATGACTGCCCTGAAGTCAGAGACCAAAACAGTCACACCAGTCAGCCAAGGATGAACAGTGTCATTCAAACCACCTTCCATTTCTTCTGCTGCACCTGAAGGAACGGGCTTCATAGTAACATCCCTGGCCCTCAAGAACTTATGCCACGAGCAAAAATAAACAGTTGGCCAATGCCCTATGACTTGCTTGTTTACCTGGCTTTAGAAATATCCAGAAATCCTCAAGGCCCTTTGGGACACAGGGACTATGTGTTTTCCCCCATATTTGTTTTTCTTTTCACTGAAGAGCACATAAGTTAATTAAACCCCAATTAGGCCACAATGAAGATCTAGATCTTGTTCATTCCTGATTCATGGGCAAATTAACCGGTGGTGGTGAATCCTGATCTTCAACAGCATGAAGGCAGAAAGCAGTTTCATGTAGCTTCGCCGTATTTTGCGTGGTGGTAAACAAAATAGACATCTTTAAATCACTTGGCACACCCTGGCCCATTCTTTATTGTTTTCTGTCCAAACAATTCTACCTTTATCATAATTTAAGTTGATAATTCTTAATTCTCCCTGTAAGCAACTGATGTAATGTAGATGAAGGAGACCTTCAATGTGTGAGGGCTCCGTGTCCTAGAGTGACAGTGCAGGGAAGGACCTGTTAAAGGCCTTAGTTAACAGTCTCATTTGTTTTTGGAGGAGGAGCTAGATTTGCCTACTGTAATTCACGTACTTAGATCCCTCTTCTTTTTTTTTCTAGATAGTTACAGAAGGAGTTGTGTCATTCTGTCATTTTCTAAGCAAAATGTCACTGAATAAGTATTTAAAACCATTGCTCTACCGAATATACATACACATATATACATGAATATTTAAGATATTTATTTAAATACATTTTATACATTTTGTATACTATACAAAGTATATTTAAATTATGTTAAAATATAATAAAATAGAATTCGTAGGTACAGAAAAAATAAATAGGTATTTTATGCTAAATATTTACGCTCTACCATATATATTTATATATATTTTGCATTCTAATCTTTTCTTCTTTGAGGAATTTTGATGCAGAGATATTGAAAGAAAATACATCGCAAGCAGTGTATTTTGACAAACATTTAGAAAAAAAATGTGCATTTTAGAATCCAATACGCATTTTCATCAAGTGACTTTCTAACATTAGTGTTTATATACATTTTAATTTGCATGGAATATGGAAAACACAGTAGTTACAACAAGGAGTAGCTACCAGTGCTACAATTTTCACAAAGAAAATTATATTCAAAAAGCATAAAATCTGCTGATTTTCCAAATCCTAATCCATGATTAGATGGCAGCCTGTCTCCTAGGAAATATGCAAATAGAGAAGGAAGGGGAAAAAAAAATCATGCTGCAGAATCAAGCCTAAATAAATCATAAATGATCTAGTTTCATTTTTAAAATAATGGAGGAATTGTACTCACTACAACCATGAGAGCCTTTCCCTCTTATTTATACTTGTTTATTAACCTGTTTTGGTAAGGAGGCAGCCTCCTGCTGTGCCCCAGGCTCTTGTAATCTGGATTTGATCAACATCTCCAGACAATTGTGGCTGAAATTTTACACCTCCCCCAATGCCAGGATAAAAAATTTGGCCCACCCCAATGACACACCACTAATTAAGCCAAGCCTGGTGCATGTGTTGAGAGAACAATGATGTCGACAACCAGCCCACAGGGGAGGGAGTTTCAAATCACAGTCAACAACAGTCCTGCAACTCAGCCCTTAAAGGGAAATGAGCCTACAAGCTTCTCCCAGTGACACCCATAACAGGCAGTTTTCTCTTTGATTTTTAATAACTATTCTTAGCTGGGTTTTACCTTTTTGTTCTTTGACTGCTGGATTCGACAGCTTGTGTCTGTATAATTTGGGGGTGGAGATCACACACACTATGCACAGGCATAGTCGCTCCATCTTCTCTGGCTGAAGTGGAGGAGTCCGCCTTCACTTCTTAACCGGAGAAACTGTGGGAATTGGAGTGGCTGAACACAGTGAGGTGGAAGATGGCACTGCCTGGAGCCATGCCTCTCGAATTTGTTTGGGGCTTCTAGTGCTGTGGTTCCAACAGGAAGCTGGATTTTTACAGAAAATTCTGCTTAATGTGATTCCTTCCAATTGCTTGTCCAACAATTCTTGGGTAGGGCTTACCTTTAGGGCTTAGGAAATACGCTAAAAAGTCCCAGGAAAATGCATATGCCAAGCAAGGGAAACATGCAGGAAGAAATGTGAAAAATGTTCAGAGGATGTCTAGGTGCTCCAAGTTAAATCCTTTCTGCATGTTTTCCACGGAGGACCAAGATGCATCCAGTCCTTCCTCTGGGTTTTCCTTTGGTAGGAAACAAGACAACGCTCAAGTTCTACCTGTGAAAGAGTGTCCAACCACTGGCTCTATGACGATTTCTTCTATTATTTATGTATTTCTATTTCGTTTTAGGAAAACAAAATCTTTCATTTTCAGTAGAAAGTTGAAATGTATAAATTTTTCAATTTCTTTAAAAAAAAAGAAATAGAATAAAACATGGAATGGATGCTGATTACTCTCCTAGATTTTTGTAACTCCCTTTGGGAGTGTTTCTTATTCAGATCAAGAGCAGCGTGTAACTACAAGATATTTTAAAAATAGATTAGACAGCATTATAAAAACACATGAATAATAGTGTATGCATTGCAAGGATCTAGGGCTGTAAAATTTATCCTTTATTCACAAAAATGTTGATATGAAGGCAGTATCCAAAATAAGCACCTTCATGAAATAAACTAAGAACTCAGTTGGCAGGGTACATGCATACATGAGAAGCACATATATGCATTCATATACATATGTAATGTTCAACTAAATACACATAACTACATTCACATTTTACTTGGCAATGTATATGAGTTTGTAAAATAAATGAATTGTGCCAGCTAAATTGCCACCCAATTCAGTCTGATATAATATTGAAATTTATTCCATTAATTATTTTCTTTCTTTTTCATATTTTTTATTTCTTTTTTCCTCCCTCTCTGTCTTTCTTCTTCTCTCAAACACTAATTATCAAACATATGCTAGGTATGGGTTCAGGTATGTTAAGAAATCCCAAAATAACAGTTCTACTGGATCCTATAGTGAAAACAACTAACAATAACACAGAGAATAAGAAAGAAGTGTTTGGGTAGATGCACAAGCATTTTTGGGTGATGACACGTTTTGGTAGTATTGTATGGAATTTGGAATCAGAAGTTCCGGGTTTAAATCCTATCTCTGCTGTTGGCTGCCTGTATAATCTTAGGGAATTGAGTTTTCTTCCAGGAAATAAAACTAAAGACATTTGTGCTATCCCTTACAGGAATAACATAAAGATCAAACAATTAAGGCTGTCAAAACATTGTATAAAAAGATACAACTTTATACAATGCACTTACACAGACATACGCTTAGAGAAAGTAGATCTCTAGTCTAGCATTGAAGGATAAGGAGAATTTCCAGGGTGGATGCTTCAGGCTGAGCACAGCTAATACTTTGTACAATCGTGCGAAGCTCAATAGGATGCCAGGAAGACAGCCATGTCTTCGGATGCAGGGTAAGAGCTGAAGACATACATATACTTCCTGCTCCCACCTCATACACACATAGGACAGTCTCGCCAAGGTCCTTGAATGCCTTGCTAAGTGGTTCAACTTATTTTTGACTAAACAATGACATTATTGATCTGTATTTCAAATTTCTAATATCAGAAGTAGCTCAGAGATGGGGTGTGAGGCAAGAGAGGAATGCCCACTTGGATACTTCCTGCAACCCAGGTTAATGGCCTCAGAGTTGGGGGACAGGGGGCGTTCCTGAACCCACAGGTGTGGTGTCTGGTGTGTCAGCTTCCGAGGGCTGTCATAACAAAGTCAAACACTCTGGGTGACCTCAAGCAACATAAATATATTCTTTTATAGTTCTGGAGCCCAGAAACCCAAAATCAAGGTGCTGGCAGGATTGGTCTAGCTTCTCACAGTTGCAAGCAATCCTCGATGTTCCTTGGCTTATAGACTCATCACTCCAATCTCTATCTCTGTCATCATCCGATGCTCTCCTGAGTGTCTGTGCCCAAACCGTCATCCTATAAAGATACTAGTCACTGGATTAAGATTCATTCTACTCTAGTATGATCTCATCTTAACTTGATTATATCTGCTAAGACCCTATTTTCAAGTGAGAGCACATTCCCAGGTTCCGGGATTTAGGAATGCAACATATCTTTTGAAGAGATACCATTCAATGCGTAACACCTTTAATCTTGTAAAAGGGCAAATTCTACCACTCTGCCCCAGACCTACTGAATCAAAAACTCTTAGTATCTTGCCCAGCAACCTGTGTTTCCACCAGGAATTCTGATGCTCACTCATCTTTGAGCAGTCCTGGTCCAGCTGAAAGTGGGAAGAAAATAGAAAGAGGGGAGCTCATACAGCTTATTTGGGGAAGAAATAACTGTTGACTGGCAGGATAAATGAGGGAGAAAGATCACGAAGAGAATGGTAGTTGTCTTAATTAGAGTGACTTTAGTTGGACTCAAACGATCAAGCCACTAATAACTAAAACAACTATGAAGATTATTGGGGTATCTCAGGGAAGCTAGGGCAGGATGTGGACTGCTGTAATTAACCTAGGAACTACTGCTTCTCCACCTCCCTTTCTCCCATTCTATCCATCTCTCTCTTTCCCTGTGTCCCTCTTCTCTTCTCTCTCTTCCTCTACCCCCTCCCCACCCCCAGCTTTCCCTCCTTCGTCAATCTTAGGGCCATGCCACACTTCCTACACTTACACACTCTAAATATATACAGGCATTCAAGGCTGACTGGCATTGTTGAATTCCCAATACAAGTTCCTAGGAGAAAGGAATCTGTTTGTCACAGTTTAGGGCAGGAGTTGTGGCTGAGGATCATAATCTCTGTGTTTGCTGGACTCCTTCTACTGACCTGCAGTGGTTTCTCTAGGGAATGAGTTTTAGTCCCTGGCAGTCTAGGGAGCTCAGATAGAAGATCTGAGAAGTTGGATGACTAAGAGAAAATTGTAAATTAAATCTTGGATAAGAAAGAAGACTATAGATTGTAATTGAGTGGTGCTGGGATTAGAGACAGAAACCAGAGATGCAGCCAGCAGACATCAGACAAATTTAAGGTGCCAAGGTCAAAAGAAACAAGCATGGAAATATAACTGGGCTTAGGGAAGCAGCCAGGTATGGGCAGGGCTGTGGATGTAGGAATTCAAGCAGCAGTGGTGAAGTGGGACCAATGTGGAAAGAGGCTTGCATTGGCCATTTCAGAGTGGTTTTCCCCTAAGACAAAAGCATGGAAAAGAAATATATACGTATATCTGTCTATAAGGCCAGAACAACATCTTAAATACCTGTGCAGTGTTTCCAAAAGAACACCATCAAGATTGTCAAGAGAACTGGCTGCAGCACTGCTCTCTGCTGGCTTTGTGATCAGAAAGAAGGCTCTGAGTTTTCCAACTGAGTATTTTATTTGAAAATTACAGAGACTGTACCTAGTAACCTTCTAATGCCCCATAGGCTCTGTGGGCGATACTGTTTTACAAACATTTCTTGTCTACCATTAGTTGGAGTTACTCTGTTCTCAGAAAGAAAATTTAAAAAGAAAAATACAAGGAATTCAGGTAAACACAATGGAGAAGGCCGCTGACAGAGTTAAATGCAACACTGGGAAGCTCTCAGCTCTTACTCTACATAGGATCAGGGGAGAGGAATTCTTTGCTTTTTCACAAATCCAAATAATCCCCCTGGATTTGCAGTAAATTAGACACACGGTCCCTCAGCCCTTGACACACATTGTGAGGAAATTATTTGATTTATTTACTTGATATACTTAAAGCATTCCACTGGTCTGAGAGCAATTGGATGCATGAAGAAAATACAAATCCAGCACTTAAACAAAATGCTGCGGGTAACAGCCTCTGTGCTGGAGAAACACACGTCAATGGTGATTGGACACTGAAAATGAGGAAACCACTGATATGAACCACATGGGGCTTTTTGGATGAGTAAACTGAAAGCTAATTATGATCGACCATCCCTGACTGTAATTTCATTAATCCAAAAGCTGACAAGTCTTTCTCTAAGAGCTGATGGTGAGTCACCAAGGCTGAGATCAGAAGTGAAGCTGACATTCGTGAGTTCTGACTATGCACTTCAGTACTTAGGTGAATGTAATCATCCCAAGTGTGCACGAGGAACTTGAGTTGAGACAGGGCAAAGATCACTTGTCCAAGAGAATAAAGTTCGTGAGATAGTAAGTATGGCATCTAAGGTCTGATTTTCATGTTAGGAAACCACTTCAATGATGGTGGTCAGGAATGAAGATAAAAGCTCTTTATTTCTTATTTTTTAAAAATTAGAGTAAGAATCACTTTGCACAAACATATTCACACAAACACAAATCCTTCATCTGACAGTTTTTATGTTTTATCTCATTTAATTATGGCAAACATCATTTTAGCACATTTTATAGTGGCAGCCAGTGTCTTAGAAACCTTAACTTGCATAGCATCAAGCAGTTAATGACTGGATCAGAACTTGAATGTCAGTCTCCTGACATCCAGTCCATTCTCTTTTTGGCTATGATACACACTATGTATCACAGAAGCAAGAAATGAGATTTGAAGATAGCACAGCCCTATTCATATTTCTGGTGAAATTTAAATATATTTTTTCAAGAAGTGTACAGTAGAACAATTACTATTAAAAAATTAAAGAGTTGCACAACATCATTCAGAACAGAGAAATTGTCTATTTGTGGAGATGTTTATTTAGGTGTATTATCTTTGTTACCTATCTAATGTGAATAATGCTCTCACTAGTTGACTCTTCCAGCATTGCCTGGAGAAAACACTCCCCAGAATCAAAGCTGATCAACCAGTCTATATCAGCTAGCATCCTGGTAGAACCTCCCCGCCCCCCAACTCTGCCACAGAGCCTGCTTGTTGCATATGTGAGAAACCACTTGAAAGAAATGATGTTGCCCTTCAGGCTTGAGTTGAGCCTCGAGTCATGAGCTACCATCTGTGTTCTCTGTCCAATTTTTGATACATTTGACTTGTGACTTTGGATGGGCCATTATAGGATCTTGTACTGTACCTTGTAATAAGCTCAGACCCAGGAAGGTCCGTCCTCTAATTCCCTCGAAGTGAAGTCCATTTTCAATAATTTTCTATCAAAGAGAAAGTTCAATTACATTTATATAGCTTAATCTTTACTGGCATCGATGGTGGATGGGATGCCTTTCCAGGCATTTCTCTAATCCTTGCAGCAACTTGCACGTTGACATTATTAATTACAAATGAGGAAACAGAGACTCGAGCTCTGCCTCGTATCAAAACCAATATTTCCTCCCAGTAAAGCAGACTGATTATCTTGATGGATACATTGAAAGTTTTCTTTTTTTGCACCTGCTTATTCTTATCTTTAATGAGAATATAGCATACATTGCTTTCTTACTTGTTGTTTTTTTGTTGTTGTTTTTTTTTTGAGTTGGCGTCTCACTCCATCGCCCAGACTGGAGTGCAGTGGCCTCTTCCAGCCACCGCAGCCTCAACCTGCTGGGCTCCGGCGATCCTTCCACCTCAGCCTTCTGAGTAGCTGGAACTACAGGTGCGTGCTACCACGCCCGGTTAATTTTTTTTTGATTTATTGTAGAGATGAGGTTTCGCCTGCCCAGGCGGGTCTCGAACCCGCGGGCTCAGGCAATCCACTCACCTCAGCCTCCCAAGGTGCGGGGTTACAGGATTACAGGCTGAGCCACCGAGCCTGGTTTTTGTTGGATTTCTTTTATCCACAGGGGCCCTTACAAGCCATTTGGTCACAAAGGAAGTTGAATCCAGGGTTGTTGAACCCATTGACAGTCTAAATCTTTCACCTGCATCCAAAGAAAACACCTACTTTTATGCCATTCCTCTCTTCAGTCTGCACTTTTCAGTTTAATTAGGCATATACCTGTATACACATTACACACATCATATGCACACACAATATGCATGCAATGCACATATATGTACACACACACACTCACACATACACATACACACACACACATATTCTCATCCCCAAAAACAGAACTGAAACTCTCTCCTGACAGCTTAGTCTTGTCCTCGTGGGTGCAAAGGTGTATCTATGTGTATCTGTGATCTGCAGCCATGCCAGGCCAGGGTTCCCTTTTGCTATGGTCATTTGGGATTAATCTGTCCCTCTCTTGGCCAGTCTGATTTTTAGGGGCCTTTCTTGAGCAATCACACATTCCCAAGCCATGGAGTAAGTGAGTCTGTCTTAGGCATCATTGCCGAAGAGCATGTGACTCTATGGGTCTCTGGCACCTTCATTATGACGTTCTGCTCCTCAGACCTTCCTCCCTGCATAGCTTTGGTCACCATTCTGGAGACTCAGTAAACTTCTTGAAAAAAGAAGTGTGACCTCTTAAACAAAATTGTAAAGGAACATTCACTCATTCTGGTCTCTAAAATAGTGGATTCAGAAATCTTTTCAGAAGACAGTTATAATACTTTTCAAAAGCTAATTTGCAAAGGTTATGTGTTACTTATCTGCTTTCTCTGAAAACATTTTAAAATGATTAAACACTTTATATTTACCAGGTAGACCCTCAATTAATTAATACCAGGTTCTGAAGATGCAAAGATGAACAAGATGACTTCAAGAAATTCAGAAAGTAGCACCATGAATTATGTATTAAACTTTTACAACTAATATGATCCACATTAGTTTTAAAGTTTAACACATAATTAATATAAAACCACATACATATTCATATGTATTACCATCAACAGATGATTGACAGAGCAGTTAAATTATTACTCACAACTTTATTCAAACTAAGGCCTTGTTGAAATCCTCATTCAGCGCATGTTAGGGAAGCATTTGTATGTCCTGATCCTGTTCAAATAATCTTCTTTTACCATCTGGTCCTTTGCCTGACCCTCACCTGCATGAGTGGGCAAACTTTGTATGTAAATGATCGGACAGTAAACTGGTCAACCCATCTGGCAGTCATGCCTCGACTCTGCTGTTGGAGCCTGAAAGCAGCCACAAACAAGCACGAATGAGCCAGCAAGGCTGCTGCTCAGTAAAACTTTACTTACAAAACCAGGTGTAGGCAGATTCCCTACAGTTTGCTGACTCTGTACTGCTATGCTCCTTGTCACTCAGTGGGTCACACTGGTCTGAGCTGCAATAGTCACTTCTGTGCTTTGGAATTTTTATATCAATTACAGGTACTCTCCATCTCTCTGTAACTACTTGAAGCTCACAATTCAGGTACAGAAACTTCTTTAGCTTTTATAACTCAGAAACTACCTGTTTCTATTTGTTTCAAAGCCAAAGTGGGTAATTCTGGAACAGTTTCGAGGCATCAGGTGTGAGGAGAAAAGGTGTGAGGTCAGGGAGGTGGAGATAAAACCCAAGGGATACTCTGCTGATCTGACCGCTGAGCCATGCGTGCTGTATCGACAGACAATCTTCAGAGATGCCATGTGGACATTTGAGTGTTGACTTTTCAGGAAACCCATCTGTAGAGGGAAGGGGTAAACGTTATACATCAAGTCCCACTTCCCACTGGTCAAAGCTCATCCTCAGGGGCATTAAGTTCCTGTACTTCTAGGTGGCACACACATTGGCCCTGGGTGGGTCCTGCTGGGTCGCATGCTCAGTGGCAACAAGGGATCTGTCATCTGTGGTGATAGCTACATAGATGGTATGAGACAGGGGTCTACGGGATGTGCCCCATGGCCTTGGATGCTGCTGCACTGGGTGAGCAGATGACTCAGGGCCAGGAGGTACATGAGAAGGGATCCATTGGAGCCACAACATGCACTACTGTGAACTCATGATTCGCATCATAACCAGATCCCATAGGATGCCGCGATATAGACCTTTGTGTTTTTTTGTTTGTTTGTTTTTTTTCTGGTCATAATAATTGCCCTCATTTCTTCCTTGAAGGAGATAAAAGTTCAGTAGAGTCCTCCTCAGGGTAGTGGCTATCCAGATTTCTGACAAGATTTAAATTAAGAGGATAAAGAGGCTGGGCACAGTGGCTCATGGCTCACAACTGTAAGCCCAGCACTTTGGGAGGCTGAGACAGGAGGATTGCTTGAAACAAGGAGCTCAAGACCACTTGGGCAACATAAGGGTAGCACATACCTGTAGTCCTAACTATTCAGGAGGTCAAGACAACAGGATCCCTAGAGACCAGGGGTTCAAGGCTGCAGTAAACCATGAATGTTCTCCTGGACTCCAGTCCTGGCAACAGAGTGAGACCCTTTCTAAAAAAATAAAGAAAGAAAGAAAATCTTCCATTGATATAAGTCGTCTTGACTTGAGGCCATGACTGATGTTCACTGCAGTCCCTCTTCAACACCCATTATATTTGAGATAGGAATTCCCTGACACTTCTATATTTCCTTACACTTTACCAGCCGGTGAAGTGACATGGTTTGCTTCTTTGGTAGGGTGATTCCGACCTCCATCCCTGAAGGATCTGAGCTCTTAGTTGTCTTGCCCTTAACAAACACTAATCCCAACTTGCCCATTTAGTACTAGGCTGGGAAAAATACAGTAGTCAATTACACTAATAATTCTTTCCTGGTCTGCTGGTCCATAGTCATGAAGAGACTTAAAGCAAAAAGAAGGTAGATAGAGCTTCCACTTCAGTGGGATCTTACTAGCACCCATTAGAGGAGTTCCTATTTGGATAATAGCACTGTTAACAAGATGACCCAAAAATGACAGGAAGGGGAAGTGCACATTCTGTAAAGGTGGCAGTGATAGTGATGGTGAGAGGGGTCAATTATACTTCCACCTTCTGGGCACCATGCTTATGACTTTGCTATTGGGGACCCATTACCTCGGCATCATTCATTGAGTCAGCACATTTACTGCATCCTGTGGCCAATTCCTCCATATACCTAAAGTTCATTGTCAAATTGAGCATTTAACCAGCCATGGCACCATTCTATCAGAAGATGCCTCAGTGTGTTGGAATCTATCTTAGTATGTTCTGGTAGCCATAGCAAAATACCAAAGACTTGGGAGGCTTAAACAATAATTTAAGCCTCATAATTCTGGAGGCTGGAAAGTCTAAGCTTAAGGTGGCACCAAAATTGTCTGGCGAGGTCCTGCTTACTGGTTCATAGACTGCCTCCTTCTCACTGTGTTCTCACGTGGCAGAAGGGATGAGGGAGTTCTGGTATCTTTTCCTCTTGTTATAAGGGCACTAATTCTATCATAAGGTTTAGATACTTTGAACGTATCTAAACCTAACAACCTCCGAAAGACCCCATCCCCAAATATTGTCACATTGAAGGTTAAAGCTTCAACCTATAAATTTTGGGGTAACACAACTCAGTCGATAGAGGATACTTGGTAAGACTTGTGGTCACATGACTATTGACTCACCTCATTTGCCTATAAAATGGCCTCTGCTAGTGTTGTGCAAAGTTGCAAGTCATCTACCTGTCACCCAGTGGCTAACTGGTCTCAAGGAATGGTGTTCTAAGTCAGCATCACTTTGTATTACTGGAGACTTGGGCATTCAGTCATGGCAGTTGCTAGCTTAGCGTTGGTGAGAGAAAACACATGGAAAGAAATTGGATCTGTGATGACATTAGTGGACCACTGAGTCAACCACATCCTGGATCCTACTTGTGGTCAAAATCTTATATGAGTTACTCCTCTTTCTTATTTTTTGAACCAGTTTGAGTAAAGGATAGGGTTGGGGAAAAAACAGTAGTTGCTGGTGGTCATAAGCAATCTAATTGACTAATCATACTACTATCATACATGGCACCCCAAGTGAGTTACCTATAAAATCCTATGTAAAAGAAAGGACTACCAAAATGGAGCAAGGGTAGAAAAATGACCATTACATCTGATTGCATCCTTTCTACTGTGCTGTGTTGTGAAGACTTAATTTTTTTTTGGTGTCTGTCATTCCAAAAAGATTATCTTGATATATTTCAAGTGGCAGAAGTTGAATGAAAATGTGGGCTTCATCTGCTGTTTCCAGGCAAGCTCACAGATGTGCCGTAGATTTTATCGTTTGGAAAGAGATACCTTAAACAGTGATTCCCATAACTTCACCAGGTTACAGATTACATCGGAAGAAGCAGAAATGCTTATGGAAAAGACAGATTCTACTGTGATACTTCAGAGCAAATAATTATCTCTGAGAGTAAAGCCTAGGGATTTGTATTTTCAACAAGCTCTTGATAATTTTTATTCACTGCCAAGATCGAGAGCAAATGTCTAGAGAAAATTGACTGAGATCAAAGCCAGAGCAAGAGCCCACCAATTTAGCTATTTGGGATGAAAAAATCATCCTTAATCCAGGCTCCACATTTCACATGTATATTTGTACATTCAGGGTTGAACTAGAAAGGGCAATTGTTTCGTGGTCAGGAAGACTGGCCCTCCTCTTTACTCTACCAGGCTCTAGCCCTGTATAACTTTGGAGAAATCACTTCTTTGGGGGCCTCAGTTTTCTCATCTGGTGAGTAGGAGGGAGAGGATTACATAAGATTATATATAAGGTCTTTTCTTCATATACAGTTCTAAAACAAAAATCCATGACATCAACATTGAGGAATGGTTATAACACTTTTGTATCTGAGGGCAGATTTATTTAATTTTATTTTAATTTACTGATCTTGACTCTTGTATTCCCATTACATTTTTATGGGAAAGCAAGAGGGCAATGGGCAGGATGTGCTTAGCAGTAAATGTTCCCCCAGAGGTGCTAATCAGTAGGAAACCATCTATGAGTTAAGAGCGTTCCTTCTGAAATAGAAATTGCACATCTTGAGAAGAAATTAACATGATTTTATTGTATACAACTATGTGTCACAGTTGAAAAGTTGTTCACCAGGTGAAATTTTGTCTGATTTAGATTTTCCACTTCAGGAACTCATGTAATTTGAAAGTAGATTACGCAAAAGTCTAGTAGAAGGCACACTTGTGTACTCCACTTTTCATAGGGGCGGCTCCATGTTATTCCAGCTAATATATACAGTTATTACCATGTGGGTTATAATTTCCCTCTCTGTGGTCCTGAAGGAATCTCCCATCTAGAGTGCAATATGTGATTTGTAAGGTTCTGCTTTAGACCTTTAGCATTTGCTTCCAACCTTGTAAATCTGATGTGAAAATTCATCACGTTTTCCTGCTTTAGTCAAATCCCTAGTGTCAAAAACTCTGTAACCTTAGTGCCAATAAAAACAAGTCAGCCAAAGTGTTGGGATTGCTTTCCTTGAAACCATCATTCCCTCCCTCAGGCCCCGCAGTAGGTCATGATGTCTTAAGAGTCCTAAAAGGAAACACTGTGATAAGCTCGATCCTGGCCATTTATGCACAGCACAAACCTCTCTGTGCCAATGGGCCAGGCTTTCTTCCTGGTAGGGCCAATGCCAGCCTCAGAGCCCAATCAAACTTCATGCTCTCTGTCTTCTCTTCCTCCTTTTGGACGTTTCCATGAACAAATCAAGTTACAGAAAGCTTCCCTGCCATCCCAAGGAAAACTTTTAAAGGCTAACAATTTAACAACATTCACAAAAGACATGAGCCCTGGGTTTCCGGGACACCGCAGGAAGCAGAGCAACTTTCAGCAGGGAACCCCTACAACTTGACTCACTGGTTGTGCATCACCCACACTGATTTTCTACTTTCGAGTTCTCATTAACAATTGCAGGAATTGCACATCTAAGTCCCTATTTTGTCTGCAGAAAGTATGTTTGTTAACCTTCAGCTCGAGGAAATTCACTGCATTCACATGGGGTTCCTTTCTCACAATGGTGGGGACTTTGAATGGCCTTCCCCTGGCTGTCAGCCTAAGGAAAAGTGTGTGGTGATGGCAGCAACACACACCTCTCACATGCGCCGTGCGGGTTAATGTGAGGGCTTCCTGACCCTCAAAGGTGTGAATTCATAACAAGATCTGGCGTGTGCTGGCTTTAACAGCCTGTCATATGTGTGAGGCAAAGATAATGAATTCAAGTCCAGTTATGGGTTTTTTCTCTGGTTTGTAGGTTTATTAACGGGGATGACATAGATAGAGGACCCACCTGGAGAAAAACAAGCATGGCTTATGTGACTTGGATGGAATGAATGGTCTTTTGTTAAATACCAAACTGGCTGCTCAGAATAACTAGAGTCATGGAACACTCTCCGCTTCCCTACACAATGAGGCAGCCTCATTTTCACAAACTCCAGCCTCAGTGAAGGATAACCCAAAGTAGCCATTTTGAAATACAAACACGATTGAATAGGAAATCTCATCTGTGTCATTCAACGGGGCAGCTGAGAACTCATGTAATTTGAAAATAGATTACACATATAGCTACTGGGCATTTGCTATGTGGCTGGTCAGGACTGCAGTGTGCTGCAAGTATAAAACACACACCAGAATTTGGAGACGTTCTGCACACAAAAAAATAACATATAACATCAATATTTGTATATTAGTTATACATGTAAATAACTTTTTAGATATAGTTGATTAAATAAAATATATTATTAGAATAAATTTTACCAGTTTATTTTCCCTTCTGCCGTTTGATTACTAGAGGACTTAATTCTATGATAGCTCATATCATATCTGTATTGGACACTGCTGCCTGAGTGTTGCATACGTACCTTTGTTTAGGTGGATCAAGAAATCCTGAATTTTATATGCTATGTTTTTTAGAATTATATTTACTTGGGGAATTTTTATTTTCTTAATTTTTTTTCTTTATTTTATTTTAAGGATGTGGGGTACACGTCAGGATTAGGTACATATGTGGTCTATGTACAGGTGAAGTGTGGACCTCTCACTGGTCCTCGCTTTCCCTGGTTTAAGATCAGTACCTTTAGTGTTGATACGTGTCCCTCCCACCCCGACTCCTGGCAGTGTCCCACTACTGTTGATCCCTCTCTTGTAGTATTGTGATCAGTGTTTAGGACCCACTTATGAGTGAGAACAGGTGTTATTCAGTTCTTTGTTTCTGTGATAGATGACTGAGTATGCTGGACTCTAAATCCATCAAAGTTGCTGCAAAGTCCATAATTTTGTCCTTGCTTGGGGAACTTTTAGATGGTAGTTAATAAATTAATTCTTTCATCGATCTATAGTTTGAATTTCTCAATAAGTATACAGGATTTTATAAATTCATATTTAAATGCTTACTATAAAAAAGAATCCTGAAGTAGAGTTAAGCAGTGTACACTTGGAAAACTTATTTTCTAATCCATCCTAAGTAGATTTCCAATTTCAGTTTTATTGCAGTAATTGATAAAGAAGGAGAAAAAGTATTTTTTTTACCCTTAATTTATTAATCACCAACCACATAGATGAGTGAAAGACAAATGTCTCAATAATCAAAAGTTAAATATCAACTGGAAAAATCCTGCTCGTTCTCTCTGCCTCTTCCCCATTTCCCTTCCCTTTCCCTTGTCTCTAATAAGCCAGCCAGATGGGTCCTCTTAACTCCTACTTAAATACTTTGTACCATTTTTTTTGGTATTAAGGTGAAATTCACATAGTTTAAAAGTAATTATTTTAAAGTGTACAACTCAGGAACATTTAGCACATTCACAATGTGCAACTACCACCTCTGTCTAGTTCCGAAATATTTTCATTCTCCAAAAGAAACCTTATACTTATTGAGTAGTCACTCCTTAGTCTCCTTCACTCCTAGCCCTCACAACTACCAATTTGTTTTCTGATTCTATAGGTTTGCCTCCTCTGGATATTTCCTATAAATTGAATCATGCAATACATGACCATTTCCATCTGGCTTCTTTCACTTAGCATCCTGCTTTTGAGGCCCATCCATGTTGTTGCATGTATCAGCACATTATTCCTTTTTTATGCCTGAGTAATATTCCATGACATGTGTTTTCTATATATTTTGTTTATCCATTCACCTGGTGATGGAAATAACATTGTTTTCACCCTTTGGCTATTGTGAATAATGCTGCTGTGAACATTCATGACAAATATTTGTTTGAGTCTCTGTTTTCTATTCTTTTGAGTATATACCCAGGAGTGGAATTGCTGGGTCCTAGGGCAACTCTGTGTTAAATTTTTGAGGTGACTTCTGTTTCCTACAGCACTTTGCTAGTTTACATTCCACCAGCAACGCATGAGGGTTCCAATATAAATTATTTTTCATTGTGTATTCCTTTGTAAGTATTCTTAGTTTGTTCTTAGATGTGTGCCAGTGTCATCTTAAGCCAGTTAGTAATTAGCTCCAAAATAAAGTCAAGGAAGAAGAGGATCTTGGACTCAGACCATGCTCTCATGGTGCTTGTGCAACTGTGCTCCGTCTCTTCCCTTCCTTGGGTTTGGAGCCTAATCTGGCTTTTATACTTCCCAATGAATCATTCTATTTTTCTTTGAGTCTCAGCATTATCATCTATAAAGATAATGATAAAGATGACCTCTTAGAGCTGGTGTGAGCTCAAATAAAGTGCTGAAAGTAAAAAGTCTAACTGGTACAGCACTCTATATCTGAGACGAATTCCAGGCAGTCTTGTCCTTGCATCGCCTCTGTTTCTAGGGCTACTTCGTGGCCCCACATGGGGCTTCCTGGAACTCTTGTTATAGGCAGCTCTTGCCCTTTGTCTCATCTACCTGCCCAGCACTGGGCAGCAGCTGGGTATGCTGGAAATATATTTGGAAGCAGAGGCATGCGGAAGGCCCAGGTTGGGCTCTGCCCCTGGAGGGGTGGAAAAGGGAGAGTAGCAGACCACATTGCTTGATAATCACGAGTCGATAAAATAAGTAATAAAAGGTCTTAAGAACCAGAGTTGTTAACAGGTATCAAAGTAGAGTACTTGAGTGGATGTTTTCTTAAAAAGTGTTTCTTATTTTGTAGTTGGTGTGATCACAACACCAATGGCAGACTTGTCAGAGCATTCTGTAGTCACCTTGTGTAGGTTTGACTGGTATTGATGAGGAGGATGGTGCTCAGCTGGGTTTCTCGGGGAATTGACTGTGAAGCCAGTGGGTGCGAATCTAGGATTCTCCGGGACCCATGAAAAGGGCCTGTGCTATGCACTAGGACAGTCCCTGTCCTTACAAAGGTGGGTGAGCTGTGGACAGCTAGCATGCTAGAACAGAAGACAGACATAGGAGATAATCTGGGTATATTGGGAGTAAGCTAAAAATAATTCAAATTGGAGTGTAATGCAGCCAAGGAATAAAATAAAACTTCCAGAGACAGATATGTATGTTTTTCATATATATATGTTACTCTACATTTTTCCTGCCTATGTCCACTAAGAAGGACTTGAATTCAATCTGAGACCCTCATACTCCATCAAGCCAAATAAGTAAAAAAAAAAAAAAACAACGTTAAGGGAGAATTCCATGAAGCAGGGAAATTTGATGTATGGGAACAATCCTATGGCATATTTTTGTCCACAAAGCAGGAGGTCGAATAAAACCACTTATAAAGACTGAAGGTGTCTGAAGAAGAAAAGGATAGCATGTTATTCTTGAACTGGATCCCTGGTGCACTGTGGATACGCTCAGGCCACCCTTGTGCCACTGTGGTGAGGAGTGGCCACAGTGATGGCCCACACAGCACCTGTCCCTGTACCCAAGCCTGTCACCGTGAGGTTTTGTAGTATCCTTCCACTAGGACCCTGGGTGGGGTCATGCAGTTTGCTTTGGCCAGTGGGATGGTAGAGTGGTAAAATAACCAGAGGTTCTCTTATACCTAAGCCACCACCATGGGAACATGTGTAGGCCAGCCTGCCAGCTAGTGCAGAACACCAGGCATGGTCATCTCATGGTTGTGGCATCCATGGCGGATGTGCCACGAAGCCTAGCTGAGAGTAGAAGACCCTGCCAGCCAAGCCCAGGCACACAGTGATCCCTGGATGAATGAGCTAAATACGTGCTTATTGTTTCAAGCCATTGAAATTGGAACAGCGTGTTACTCAGCAGAATTGTGGCAACTGATAATTTAAAAAGAGCCCTGGTGGGTGTTGACATGCACTTCCTTAGAGTTTCTGGCACACACAAACCTGAAGATGGACAGGTGCTTTTATAGTGGAGCACGTCTGCAGGCACAGTGGGATGTCTCCACTCCCACCATTTGTCTTGGCCAGGACATGGGGCTTCTTGTGGACCAGGAGGGCTGTATGGAGAGGACAGTGAGTAGAGTCCCTCCCTGTCCCAGGAGCTCTCTGCTAGCGCTCCATGGGTGAGACATCCCAGGGTGGGTTTGCTCCTTCCTGCAGCTAGTCAGGTGACTTCACTGGTAAATCACTGTGGGCAGAATGCTCTGCCCAGTTCTCCCACCCAGACTATGGGAAAGAATGGTGGGCAGGAAGCAGGATCTCCCTTGCTCCAAGAAGGCTCACCAACCAACACCTGTTGGGAAGCCTGTCTCACGTCAGCGCTGGTGAGTCTGGATTGGGGAAAAGCCTGCTGAGCTCTAGCACTAGGCTATGTTTGCCTTTCAGCACCTTTGAGTAATAAAGGTGGCAGTGTCTTTCCTTTATTCTTGGATTCACTTTTCAATATTTTCAGGCACTGGGAAGGGGTGAGAGGTGTCCTTGACTGAAGTTTTCTTGACAACCCATCAGGGAGCAGGGCTTGAGCCACCTGTAAGAAAGAGGTAGCAGTGCAAGCTTATTTCAGTGGGCATCTGGAATGGATCTTAGGAGCAGGAGCTAGAGGAAGCGATTTCCCTTCAGTGTTCTTCCCCGAACAACCCAGTTCTGAAGGTCTGCCCCATAGAAGGCATCTACATGAGCCAGGGCAGCTGTTAGAGAAGGCACAGCCAGCATTGTTAGGGAAAAACATTTTGCACTTAATAAATAAGCTCTTTCTCCAAATTCCTGCTCTGAGAGAGTCAGGGTAAGAAAGGGATAGAAATAGATTAAGGAACAAACAATGCCCACCCACCCATCCAGAAAGTGCCTGAGCTGGGGACAGGCTAAGCTGAGGCGGGGTCAGAGAATAGCACCCGTAGGAGACAAAAGATTTAATGCAACCTGGAGTGAACTTTTTGGAAAACTGAAAGTTTTCCAAAATGTGACTTCACTTATAATTGAAAGTGATTGGGAAGATAAGGGATCTTTCCAGATATTATCAAGTAGTGGGGAAATGGAGATTTTTTTTATGGAAAGAATCTGAAGGCAGGACTTGGGGGAAAAAATACAGCAATTTCCTTTTGTGCCATACAAAATCCAGACTGTAAATTGTAGTGGTTGTGCTGGATAGCCTGATGCTAAAAATAAGTCACCCCTTCTGTGCTGCAGATGCTATCTCTTAGGTGTGAACCTCTGTCAGTATGGGCTTCTCTCTTTCCAGATCTTTCCCCATCTACTTTCCACAAATCCCTTCTGGATCCCCAATATTGCCTCTTGAACTGACTCAGGATAGCTACAAAAGTCCTGTTATTTTATTATGTGGAATTACATCACTCCTTGTCTTGGTTCATCAACGTGTTTTCACAAAAGTAAAAAACCAATTCTCTCTCTAGGTAAGACACTTCTGACCTTTGGGAATGAAGGATCAAACTATTACCATCTCTTAAAATAACACTTGTTTTCTTCCTGACATAGGAGGATCACCCACAACTCAATACCACAAGAGTTAGTTAACTCAGGAATTGCATGGCACTATGGATTCCGGGAGCCACTTGGGGAAGTGGGTTTTAGGGGAAATAAAGACATAACTCAATAATAAGGAAGGAGGTTTTCTCACCTTTAAAAGAGTTTCAATGAGGTGAAATCTGATCACATTACTGCAGAAAAACAGAGCGTAAACATTTTGTTCCTGACTCCAAAAAATTTCCCCAACAGACAGGCAAACAGGACTGTACTTTTAACTTTGAGCAGCCCCACCATTGATGACCGACATCCCCGCAGAGGGAAATGTTGACTAGTGATAGTTAAAACAAATTACTACCTGCCTAGATAATTTTCCTGTATTGGACTTTTCTCAGTTCCTAAAACATAATTAATGGAAATTTTTTTTAAAGTAGCAGCATCATATTCAACCTTTTGAAATGAAGGATGTTGACTTTCAGTGAGAAGTAGCATCTCATCCCTAAGATTGAGCACAACACCCTTACTTTTGCATTTGATACACAAGCAAGGCAGCATTTCTTATTCTTTCTGCAATTTTGTACTCGGTATAGCCAAGGATGCATTCATTTGCAGGTAATAAGTCTTGCAAATATGAAGATGTGCAGATCAAGAAAATGTTAAGATATTTCATAAGTAGAAGACTGCAAATATATGAAGAATTAAAAGAATGCAAGCAGTTTCCCCTGTTCCAGCTGCAACACAATAAGAAGATGAGAATGTGAGATTGCTAAAGTCCTAGTTCAAAACGAAGATAAAATAAAACCGATACAATTGCTTTAGAAATGCTGCTTGGTTTCATTGAAAAAGATGATGAAAAGGTCTCTGTTCCTGAGAAATGACAGTAGTAATAAGCAATAGCAGTGATAATGTGGCACCGACGTGTGCATTTAAAAGCCTCGCTTATTTGGCTCCCCACTCACAGAAAGGTCAATTTAATGAGTTAACATGAAGGACAAATCAGGGAAAGATCCTTATCTTTTTGATGTTATCAGTATAAAATTGCAGACTCTTCTTTTTGGATGAAGATTAGCTTTTGATATTATCTGTACACGACTGAAGACTCCCCTTCATGGATGCCTTTTCTGCCCAGCTGAGGCCCTGCAGTCTCATCACACCCTAAATGTTCTAAGAGCTGCGAAGAGGCCTGAAGCCCCAGAGAGCCAACTATAAAGGAACTTTGAAGGAGCATTATAAAGAGATTTTGAAAAGATTCAGCCACATAGAGGATGGGAGGGAGAGCAGAAATATATTTGGTTCTTACTCTCCTCGGTGTCCGGAAGTCCTGTTGGGCTTTTGTTTTGTTTTGTTTTGTTTTCTTGCATGTGCCAGAAACTTCTTTCTTCCTTTCTTATCATCACAGGCCTTCATCCTTTTACACCAAGATTACTGTGTATCATCCTGACTCTCTCCCGTCTGCTGAAGTCATGCATATCTGAAACATTTTATACACTGAAGCAAAAGGATTAATCTGGACATAAAAGAGTTTATGTCTACTCTTAAACTCTTAAAGCTTAAATAACTCTGTATTGTCTAAAAGAGAGGTCTTCGGTCGTGCTAGTTTCTAATGCTATTTGCTAGCAACAGCTATAAAAGCTCCCTCTGGTTTGTATTCCCTGAATGCACCCGGCACTTTTGTTCCCTCATGAACATCACATCTCCTTTCTTCTGTCTGTTTCAAACAGGAATAGTGGCTATGTCTTTCTGTGCTGTCTTTCTAAGACTTTTCTAACCTCTGATAGCTCTATCCCGTCCCACCTTCTCCCTGGACCCTCCGTAGGCTGCCCTGCCCTGGGATCCTTGCCTCTTCAAACCCCAGGCTTCCTTTGTTGACTTCACATGTCTTTGCCATTGATGATTTGATACCTTGATTGTTGATTTACTTTTCCCAAGCACAGTTCCCATTTCCTTCAATAAAATTATCTCTGCAAGAGAAGGAACCCTAACTTTCATTTAACTCCAAGTGTTTGGAAATGCAGAAGCATTCATGGAGTGCCATGTATCCAGCTATGAACTAAATACAGATCAGTAGAAAAATAAACATACAATGGCAACCTCAGAACTACCTAGTTCTCTTGTAATTAAACTTCTAAGAAACTTTCAAGGCAATTCACTAGTCTCAGCTCTGGACATAATGACTATGAGATTATTATAGGAATTAAGACTTATATGTTCTTGTGATAATTGTTTTACCTTGAAGACAATATTTAAGATTCAAAAATTAATATACACAAAATGATTTGCATAGACAATCATCTCACAAACTAAACATTTTATGTGTAAAGGAAACATATTTGAATGCTTTTTAAAAGTCATATTGGAAAAATGTTGCATGACTAAAAGACTTAATGCGGCAGTCACTTCGCCTCCAAATTTGCCATGATATGTGAGACCTCGCTGTAAGTAGCTGACTGCATGGGGTGTTTTGGGGAACAACAGCAGATCAGCTTGTTAAAAGTATCTTTCACAGTATGTCTGCTCTAGCAAGCTCTCCCAAAGCCTGATTTTCCTATCTTTTTTAAAATTTATTATTTTTTTTATTTTTATTTTTTGAGTTGGAGTCTTACTCTGTCACCCAGACTGGAGTGCAGTGGCCGCTCCCGGCCACTGCAGCCTTGGCCTGCTGGGCTTCGGTGATCGTTCCGCCTCAGCCTTCCAAGTAGCTGAAACTACAGGTGCGCGCTACCACGCCCAGCTAATTTTTGATTTATTGTAGAGATGAGGTCTCGCCAAGTTGCCCAGGCGGGTCTCGAACCCGCGGACTCAGTCAATCCACTCACCTCAGCCTCCCAAAGTGTTGGGATTACAGGCTGAGCCACCGAGCCCGGCTGATTTTCCTATCTTTGGAGTCTCTTCTTCCTGTTAAATTGCAGATATATTACAGGGAAAATGTATCTTGCCTGTATCCTATCAGCAGAGTTTTTGTTTCTAGAGTTATATCTGAGAATCAGAACAGCAAGAGAAGTAAAAGATTGATAAGATGGTCTTTGGAGTGTCATAGCCCAGTAGGGGAGACTCAAAGCAGCACGATGGGAGAAGAAGACCATTTAGGTACAGGGAACGCCAAAGGGCAAAACACACCTAGCTGGGGACTGGGATGGAGTGGGGTGGGGGAGAGACTTGGAGAATGCATAAGAAAGAGAAGTGAAGAGCACCCCCTCAAAAAAAAGCCCCAAAGATCACCTTCTTCTACCAGAGACTTGAGCTGAGATTAGATCCTATTATATCTATTTACAACATTTCTTGTGTCTTACAACAAGCTTTTTCGAACTTATCTCTTGGTATGTTCTGAATAAATGATGATTGAAAGAATAAATAAACCCAAAAGCCCTATCTGCTCACATCCCTTTACCGATGCCAAACTCTTCTTGTCTCTGACCCTCTGCTCACTGTCTCAGTGAGCATGCTATGCTGCCCTGTCAGACCCCATGTAAAACCTCTCCTTCATTCCTAGTCTTCTCCTTCCCTACTCCCCGGATTACTCCTTGTTTCCAGCCATTTCAAAGGGCGTCCCACTCTTTGTGAGTACCATATTGCTTCACACCTCCAGCCCATCTGGAATGCTCTCTTATGGGTCTTTTATTTATGAGTGACCATCTCCTTGTCCTCTAAGACAGGTCTCAGTTAACAACTCTTCCAGGAAACTTTCCCTGACACCTCTTCCCTCAGATTGCCAGAGTCCCTCCTCTGTTTCCATGACCCTTCTTCATATCTCTGTCATTTTCTGACTCTGCTTTATCGCAGTTACCAATTTCTGTTTCTGCCTCCACCACTGGGCTATCAGATTTTATGTCTTATTCATCTTTACTCCAAAGTCTTTTCAGCTACCACCCAATTTTTCCTACCTCCTTTTTACACCAAAACTCCTTGACAGTGGCATCTATACTTGCATTCTTCACTTTTTCTGCTTCCGTTTATCCTTGATTTTGCTTCAATCAGGAGGTCCACCTCAATACTTCACCAAGACAGTCCTTATCACAGACTATAGCGTGTCCTGGTTTCTAAATTCCATGTGAGTTCTCAATATTTAAATTATTCTCTCAGGAAGACTTGATACAGATGATTCCTCTTTCCTTACCATGACCTTCAGTTCCACATCCTCTCCTTGATCCTCCTTCATAAGCAGCTCCTTCCCCACCGACTTTGTGGGTACCCTCACCTCGGCTACCTCTGGTAGGCTGGGGATTACTTCTCCAACCTTATTGTTCACTCCATCTTCCTTGCCTACTCACATCAGACCTCTGGAGCCCTCTGACTCTTTCCTGAATATGCTTCAGGGCCTTTTGGAGCCTGGGCTTACACTGATCTGAAATTTACGGGGAAATGTCACATGATTGTCTTTGCCTCCTGATAAAGAGAACAGGAGGAGGCTGGGAAAAAGCAGAACAAAATGAGAAGGTAGACACCCAGGTATTTGAAGAGCAAAGGTAGCAATTATGTCTGTCAATTGGGAGTGTGTAGCATTCTTCAGAGCTGTTGTCTAATTTCACACTCTGAATACTCCGGGCCAAGCTCATACATGAGGAGACTAGATCTCAGAGAGGTATATGTGGACAGTCATACAGCTGGTTAGTGACAGAAGTGGAAATGGCATCAGGGCTGAGCTTGAAGTCCAGCGTTCTGTCCTCAGATCTGGAGTGTTGAAAATGGCTTCCCAAAACAGACAGATTTCACTGGTTGTCTAGTTTGCTAATTTCTATTTGAATATTCGTTGCTGATTAGGATGATCCCTGTGTTCCATAGAGTGTAGCACATGCGATCATGCCACTCCACATCAAGACATGCTTGTGCTTGTAGCTCTGAGCTGGACCCAAAAACTGATCTTAAGGGGTCCTTTTGCCACCTAATGCCTCTTGCCACTCCCCTCTCAGTTTCCTCTTTGCCTTTTTTTTTTTTTTGCCTCTACCTGAATCACAGAACACATCTCTCCACTTTGAATTTTTCCCTTCATGTGCATCATCCTCAAAGCCCTAAACTGAGAGCTTGTTAGGAATAAGGCTCACATCATAGCCACCAGGCATTCCCTCTTACCATTAGGAGTGCCACCTGAAAAGTCTGTCTGTGGCAACAGAGTTAAGGATTCTTCATTATGGCTCTAGGCTGATACTCTGGGCTGACCCGGCAATCTCTTCTCCCTTTGTGTTCTTATCGATGGTGGACAATTAAGCAGATGTTTTCTTCGAATGAACTTCATATGTCCCACGGGGGCATCCACTGTTCTATGTCTATTTACCATACCACACACACCTTGGATTTACTACCCCGGTGCCTGACATTATGTATGTTTTCTAGATATTCCTGGAAATGTAGTACTAGATTAAGGAAGGAAAACAAGTGATACATTTGCAGCACTCCACCCCACCCTGCCCCCAGACCTATGATCAAGGAACTCTTTTCTTCTGAGCTGGCTGCATCCTCAGAATCCTTGACACGGTGTTCAGGCAACAGCTAATATAATCAATAGAGGGTAGTATATTAGATAAAATCTGCTTGCTGCCTTTTCCTAAATTGTGCCTTATGAAGGACTGTGTTTTGTGCTCCTTCTCCTGAGAGTCAGACAAATGCTGTCCCCAAGGACCTTGTCTGTGTCCCTCTCTCTCAAAGCTCCTTCATAACAAACCACGTGCTGGCTTTATTCTCATCGTGTTGTTTGTCTACCCTCTTCTCCCATCTAATGTGTCTCATAGCATCATCATTTTTCTTGGACTTACCTTGGAAACAACTGTACTGTTTCCTGCCACAGATTAATTGAATTAATTCCTAATCAAAGAAAAAGACATGTTCAAGGCTTCTGTAATGGTTCACTGTGTAGGGAATAATGTTGGAAAGGACCTTGAGATTTCAGAAGTGCTATCTAAAGATTAATGACCACTATAAAAATTAAGCATTTCTTATCCCTATTTTTGAAAAACTTAGCTTTTAAAAAATGCAAACACATTAGTAGGCTTTTGTTATTTGCTTTGTTTTAAAGAGAAAATTCTTTCACCTCTCCCAAAGAGTCCCACTTAAGTAAATTTCTAGTACTAGCGGGGTGTGAATCATTCCATGGTTACCTGCCCTGCCAGACATCATGAGGCTGTTCCTCCTACCCTGTGCTGTCTGCATCTGAGTTCCTGCTTCAACCTTTTGTTTGCCTCATCCCTGTTGGTTTTGACCCAGCCCCACCCATTGCTTCTCTGGGCTTTCAGTTGCAGCATTGGCAGTGCTGGTAGAGAGCTTCTCCCTCTGACATTCTTTTATATGCCATGTAGGTGGGTATTGGGTGTTCTGAAGTTCCCAGATGGAGCTCTCAGAGACTTGAGTGGGAATTTCACTTGGTTCCCAGATGGAGCTCTCAGACACCTTAGCAGGAATTTCACTTGGGGACTTGGGCAATGATGAGGAGAGAAAGAGAAGCTATTTACACCTTCATGAGGGACTGAAATTGAAATTACCTGGGTGGACCTTTCAGAAGTCTAAGTCAGTCCAGTCTTTGACCTGAACTCGGAGTCAGTGAATAACGCAACCTCCCCCTGCTGGGAAGGAACAGTAGGACTGGGAGTGGAGCAGATGGGACAAGTTCTGGGAAAGAGCAAAGTGCAGTAGGAAGTGCTTGGGAGTTGGAGTCAGACACCTGGTTGAATGTCAACACTTTTGCTCACTGTTTTAGGCCTTTTGTGCTTCTGTAACACAGTAACTGAGACTGGGTAATTTAGAAGGAGAAAAACTTTAGACTCTCACAGTTCTGGAAGCTCAGAATTGTAAGATTAAGCTATCTGCATCTGGCAAGGGCCTTCTTGCAGTATCCTCACATGGCAGAAGAGAAGAGTCCATTTTTCTGGCAGCATTAATTCTGCTCTGCCTTCAGGACCCGAATACCTCCTAAAAGGCTGCACCTCCCCACAGTGTTTCGTTGGGAATTATGATCCCAACACATAAATTTTGGGAGACACATTCAGACCTTAATACTCACCAGCTGTGTAATTTCAAGAAAATCTTTGCATAGTTTCCTCTCTACCCTGAGGAGCTCAAATCTCTCTATGAAAAAGATACCTGCATATACATGTTTATTGCAGCATTGTTCACAATAGCAAGAATGTGAAACCAACCATGCTACCCATCGAAAGTGAACTGGATAAAAAAAAAATGTGATACATATACACAATGGACTATTACACAGCCATAAAGAAGTACAAAATTATGAACTTCACAGAAACTTGGATGGATTTAGAGGCTATAAAACTGAGTGATCTATCAGAGAAACAAAGAGTTGAGTATCACATGTTCTCACTCATAAGTGGACCTTGAACAATTATTGTAATACTATAAGATAAGGATTGTCAGTAGTGGAAAATTGCCTGGGGAGGGGGTGGGATTAGCAGTAATGGGATTCTGCCTGGGGAGGGATGGCACATCTCATCAACAAGGGTACCTGCATAATGAACATTTGTATACTAACCCTGTATTGTACCCCGCATCTTTAAAATTAAAAATTAAGAAAAAAATACAACCCCCCCCAAAAATCAGCTACTGAAAAAAAGGAAGCAAATTATGCAAAATGCAAAAGACTGTTGCAAGAATTAGCTAACATTAGCATGCGGCATGACTTCGGATAGCATAAATTACTCCTTTAACTTTATTTCTTCTCCATTTTTCCAAACTTCTGAAATCCCACGGGGCCACTTCTGTCCTTTGGAATTGATGAAGCAGGCAGCCTGACTGTCCAACAATCTCGCAGTCTTTGGTGTCCGCCTGGAAGGAGCTACTGTGTTTTTATCATTCCCTCACTAGTTATCATTTCTGTAGTACACTGCTTTTCATGGCTCTTGGCACTTTGCCCTCTCAGAGCCTGAGACACTACTAGGGAAGCAGGACCTTGGACGTATGCTCCTTGGTGGCACAATTAGGGCAACTCTTTCTGTCGTTCCTCCAGGGAAATGTCTAGCCAGAGCGCAGACCGTGACGTGGATGAATTTAGTGACTGTCAGCTATTTGCAATCTCCAATCTTGTTTAATTTCCAGCCAGTTTCCTTGTTTTGAATACTCTTCAGACTTTTAATAACAGATATGAGTTTTTCTTAGCCCTATTGAAATTTTATGAAATTGAGGCAGAAAAAGAAAAACACAAAATTGCTCATAAGCCACTCACTCATAGATAACCAGGATTAATATTTTTATGCATTATTTTCCAGTCTTTTTCTTTGACTATATTTAAAACGATATTTTCTCAGTTCTAAGATTTTATAGATGCATTATCATGACAATAACACTTTTTTGGTAAAAGAAAAGGAAAAGACACACAATTTTATCCAATGTGAGATGCTTTGTAAGACACATCTTATTTTAAAAATGATAATACATGCATATCAGAATCAAAGAAATGTTAAGTACAGACCCCATATGTCCCAAATGTATCCAATTTCAGGGTCATCATTCTTCTAAACTCCTATAGGACAATAAATTGAGATGCACCATACATGATGGTGTATTGTCTAGTCTTTTCTAATTTCCCAGAATGCTCTAGGACTCTCCGTATAATGTCTTTATGTTCCTTACGTGCACACTGGGGGACATTTCCTGTCTCTGCAGCTCTCTGGCTGCTGCAGACCACTGACCACTTTTTGAGGGTACAATCTGCTGCTCTCTAGGTTACACAGAAACCAAACACTGACATATATATATATATATATATATATATATATATATATATATATACACACACACACACACACACACATATATATATATATATATATATATGTATATATATATTTTGAGTTGGAGTCTCACTCTGTGGCCCAGGCTGGAGTGCAGTGGCACACTCATGGCCACATTAGCTTTGACCTTCTGGGCTCTGGCAATCCGTCCACCTCAGCCTTCCAACTAGCTGGATGGAACTACAGGCATGCAGTACAACATCCAGCTAATTTTTGATTTATTGTAGAGATGAAGTCTCACCAACTTGCCCAGTCTGGTCTTGAACCCGCGGGGTCAGGCAATCCACTCACCTCAACCTCCCAAAGTGCTGGGATTACAGGCTGAGCCACCGAGCCCGGCCATACTGAACAATATTTAAGGTGTCACCAGCATCCTTTACCATGCTTACATGGCTGGGATGAAACAAAATTCTAAAACAAGAAACCAAAGTCTAGCTAATATTTCTACCAAAGATAATAAATTTTATTTGGGTGATATATATTTTATATATATATATACATATATATATATATATATATATTTTTTTTTTTTTTTTTGAGTTGGAGTCTCACTCTGTCACCCAGATTGGAGTGCAGTGGCCGCTCCCGGCCACTGCAGCCTCGACTTGCTGGGCTCCGGCGATCCTTCCGCCTCAGGCTTCTGAGTAACTGGAATTACAGGCACACGCTACCATGCCCGGCTGTTTTTTTATTTATTGTAGAGATGAGGTCTCGCCAAGTTGCCCAGGCAGGTCTTGAACCTGCGGACTCAGACAATCCACTCACCTCAGCCTCCCAAAGCGCGGGATTACAGGCTGAGTCCCACCGAGCCTGGCTGGGTGATATTTTTATTTGCGAGATATCAAATACTAATTTTGGGGAAAATAATTCTCTCTCTTTCTTTTTCCCCTTACCCCTTTGGTTAGTAACCAGTGGGGTGCCCACACACTGGTTGCGGTCTGGCTTCTTTCTCATTCTTTCAGGTGTTTACTCCAAGCTGATATAAGATTATATCACAGTTCCCTATTACACTGTTAAATTCAGAGCGATACACTTTATGAAATTTGAGAAACACAGGTGTTTCTATATATTTTGAATTATTTTCCACATTAAATTTGATTTGGCTGCCACCCACCTGGCTTGGTTTAAAGTCCAATCTCAGTTGGGGGATTGTCTACCTGCTCCCTGGGGATCCTGTGAAAATCCTAGGCTTATGCAATCTAATACCTCTGGCAGTGTGCTTCCGGAAACCTTCTGAAACCCAAAGAAACAGTTGGCTCCCCTGGGGCAGGAAAGCCAAGAACACAAAAGTAGGGCAATATTTACAGGAGACTGGGAGAGAGAAAAATTATCTTTTTCTTTTCCCCTTTCCCATAGAGTACAGGACAGGGAAGAAATTGGCATCTTGTGTCAGAGGCTACTCACTGCTCATCAAACCTGTACACAGCCTGGCTGAGTTCCCAGCCAGCCCAACTTTTGACCAACAGAATGCAAATGGAAGGGATGTGGGGACTGTCTGGCCTTGCCCATGTCAGCCTTGTGTGCACTTTTATCCTCTTTTTACTTCTATTGCTGGATGCAAAGTCTCTGGAACCCTCAAGGATGCAGCACTCACAAGATGGGAGGAGTCTCAATCATCCTCCGCAAAGCCTGCCAGCCAGCAGGAATATCTGGCATCCTGGCAGTCATGACAGAGAGAGAAAGACACTCATGTATGGATCCACTAGTGTGACAGGGTTTATCTGCGATGCAGCTCCCACTACCCTAAAAAATTCTTATCTCAATTATTTGCAAATATGAGGAATAACCATACAGATCATGATCCCTGTAACCATTTTCCTAATTTTAGGCATTCTGCTTTATTGACATTTACTTATTAGAAATAACACTGTAATAAAAGTGCATAAAGAAATGTCTTTGTCTACTTCAAGAAAACATTAGAAGAACATATTTTTACAAACAGAGATTTATGGTTCACAGTATTTTGAGAATTTGAAATTTCAGCTCAATTTGGTAGAAATTTACAATACCCTTAAAAGTGTGTGACAAATCCAACTTCCCAAGACTATGTATGAAAGTACCATTTTCATACCTTTCCAATCATGTATATCAAAAATAATTCTTAATTTATGCCAAGTGACAGAAATACAAAGACTTGTAACTTTAAAAAATCACTTTATTTACTACAAGTGAGGTTAAGTCCTTTTTTCTTCTGTTTAGAAGCTGTTTATGTTTCTTATATGTATTATATTTAAGTGTGTCTTTTGCAAGTTTGTTTTAATTGGATTATTTATATTTTTCTTATTAATGTGTAGCAACTGTTTGTATGTTAGAAATATCATGCTCCTGTCTCTTATTTATCTTGAAAATATTGTCTCTGTGCTAAAGTGTATTGTCTCCAAGTTAAATCATTTTTAAACTTTATTCATAATAACTTTTGACATATTTGAGACAATTCTCTTTCATATATGTGTGTATATATGCTACAAATGTAACATTTTATGTAGACAAATTATTAATCTATAACTTCATGACAACTAGGTATTATTACTTGCTTTATAAGGCCATCATGATCAGTTCTCAAATTATAAAGTTAATTTTTTCTAATTAATGAATAGGTGTATGTGTATGTATAGATATGCTTAAAATGTGTCTGTGTATATACAATCCATCTGGAAAAAGTATAGGAATACTTTATTTGATCAGGAAATGGTTGCCAGCTCCAATTTCTATAATGGTGTCTCTTGTATTTTCTAAGTTTCTTATAGTTTGAGGTTTTATGTTTAGGTCTTTGATGTATTTAGAGCTGATTTTTGTGTATGGTGATAGATAGGGGTCTTATTTTAATCTTCGGCATGTGACCAGCTAGTTTTCCCAGCACCATTTACTGAATAGGTTCTCCTCTCTCCAGTGGTGAGTGGTGGAGGCTTGTCAAAAATGAGTTGGTTGAGAAATTAAGGTTTTGCTTCTAGAATCTCTATCTTGTTCCATTGGTCTATATGCCTGTTCTTATGCCAATACCAGGCTGTTTTGATTATTATAGCTTTATAATGAAGTTTAAAGTCTGGAAGTGTGATGCCTCCTGCTTTTTTATTTCTGAAGATTATTTTGGCTATTTGTGGTTGTTTATGTTTCCATATGAATTCTTGTATTGTCATTTCCAGGTCTGAGAAGAATGCTGTTGGAAATTTAATGGGTATTGCATTAAATCTGTAGATTTTACCTTGGGTAGGATGGACATCTTAACAATGTTGATTCTTTCAATTCTTAAGCATGGAATATTTTTCCATTTGTTTGTGTCGTCTTTCATTTATATCTAGTATCTACAAGGAACTCAAATGTGCCTAAAAGAAAAAAACATGACTCAGCCTGTAATCCCGTGCCTTGGGAGGCTGAGGTGAGTGGATTGCCTGAGCCCGCGGGTTCGAGACCTGCCTGGGCAGGTGAAACCTCATCTCTACAATCAATCAAAAAAAAAAAAAATTAGCCGGGCATGGTAGCGCACGCCTGTAGTTCCAGCTACTCAGAAGGCTGAGGTGGAAGGATCGCCGGAGCCCCGCAGGTCGAGGCTGCGGTGGCCGGGAGTGGCCACTGCACTCCAGTCTGGGCGACGGAGTGAGACGCCAACTCAAAAAACAAAAACAAAAACAAAAAAAAAGCCCAATTACAAAGTGGGTGAAAGATATGAATAGATGCTTCTCAAAAGAAGACATACGAGCAGCCAACAGATACATGAAAAAATGCTTAACCCCACTAGTCATCAAAGAAATGCAAATTAAAACCACACTGAGATACCACCTAACTCCAGTCAGAATGGCCATTATCAATAACTCAAAAAATAACAGCTGCTGGAGAGGGTGTGGTGAAAAGGGAACACTTCTACACTGCTGGTGGGAGTGTAAACTAATACAATCTCTGTGGAAAGTAGTTTGGTTATTCCTAAAAGATTTTAAAATCAACTTTTCATATGACCCCACAATCCCCCTACTGAGACTATACACAGAGGAACTGAAATTACTCTATGAAAAAGATATCTGCACCTGTATGTTTATTGCAGCATTGTTCACCATAGCAAAAACATGGACCCAATTGTGCTGCCCATTGAAAGAGGACTGGATTAAAAAATGTGGTATATATACACAATGGAATATGATGCAACCATAAAAAAGGACAAAATTATGAACTTCACAGCAACCTGGATAGACTTAGAATTTGTAATACTGAATGATCTATCATGGAAACAAAGAACTGCGTATCACATGTTCTCACTCATAAGTGGACCTTGAACAATTATTGTAGCACTATAAGAAAAGGATTAGCAGTAGCGGGAAACTGCCAGGGTAGGGTGAGGCAAGATTGGCAGTAGTGGGAATCTGCAGGGGGAGGAGGGACACACCTCATCAATAAGAGTACCTGCATAATGAATATTTGCATACCTAGTCTTGAATTGTACCTCACATCTTTAAGATAAAAAAATTAAAAGCTAAAAAAAGAATACCTCATTGTTTTCATGTATATAACAAATTCTGTCAATATAGTTAATCTTTTGTTCCTTTCCGATATACAATTCTACACTTAGCAATACTAAATTTCCATATTTTTCTCTGTCCATCTCTAATATTTCATTCCCTATTTGTATTTGTATACCGAGTAAATTTTATTTGTATATGGAATAAACAATTCCTACTTTTAATGATTATATGCAATTTAATCATGTGGATGTATAACAATGCATTTAGCTTTTTTTTGGCTGATGAAAATTAAGTTTGAGTTTCATTTGCTCCATAAACATCCTTGTACATGAATTATGATCTATATCTTTTGTATTATTTCTTCAAGATTAATTCCTTGAATTAGCACGATATAAGTATTGTTTAGCCTCTTCAAACATATTTTCAACATGATAAGACAAAACATTTTGTGATAATTTACACTTCTGCTAGGAGTATGTGAGAAGGCCTTTAAAAAAAATCATATCTTCCCCAGCATTTATACTTTTAAGAATCTGAGCTCAGCCGGGCTCGGTGGCTCAGCCTGTAATCCCAGGCTTGGGGAGACTGAGGTGAGTGAATTGCCTGAGCCCGCGGGTTCGAGACCCGCCTGGGCAACTTGGCGAGACCTCATCTCTACAATAAATCAAAAATTAGCCGGGCGTGGTAGCGCGCGCCTGTAGTTCCAGATACTTGGAAGGCTGAGGAGGAAGGATCGCCAGAGCCCAGCAGGTCGAGGCTGCGGTGGCCAGGAGTGGCCACTGCACTCCAGTCTGGGCAACAGAGTGAGACTCCAACTCAAAAAAAAAAAAAAAAAAAAGAATCTCAGCTCATTGGAGAGGTTAAACTAATATTTTGTTTTAATTATAAGTTCATACATTGGATTGTTTGTTTAAAATATATAATTGTTAGTACCTAGCACTTTTATTAAAATTTAGCTCAGCAAAACGAATGTGATCTGGCAAAAGTTAATCCCAAAGCTTTAAATATTCAAAATAGGTTTCCTTGAATAGACTTGGAGAGAATATAAATAATTATTTGCATGTTGTAAGCCTAAAAATATTAAGCTTTTTATCTTTCTTGTATGATGCCTCAAATAACCCTACAGTTTTTCAAGTTGTACAGGTCTGATGCTTCCAGGATAGCCACTTTCTGGAGTTGATTAAAATGATCAGAATTTTCTTATGGAAACTTGGCCCTGCTCCGCCATCAATCCAAGCACTAACTTCACCTCGAAGTGGTGTACCCCACTTGGGCAAATGCCCATAGGAATAGTGGTTTGGACCCACTTATGCTTGATTAGGTCGAGTCTATCATTCCCTGATATCTGATAGCGTTCTGCTCAAAGCCAGCTCTTGCAGGAACTTCATTACTTGCAGAGGCGTTAAAACCCAGCCTCACCTTTCCACCCTCTGGAAAAAAGCATTTGTGGGCAGCCTGTGGCTTCTGTGTGAGTCAAGGCGTTCCTGGTTCACACTGGTACCTTTGTTGCAGTGTACGGACTTGGGAATTCAGAAATTTATGGATGCGAAAATGAATTTCAGAATCCGATTCAGATTAATGCTCAATCATGTTTGCTATTGTAAATGAGCTGTAGCTTGTTAGGACCACTGGCAGTGGTCTGACTAATGTCATGCGAGGGGAAAAAAGTCACAAGGGGTGGAGGGGTCGTTTTGTCTCTGACTTATTTCCTCTCAAGACCCTTCCTGAAGAGTGGGTGGTAGTTTTGTAAAGTCAAGTGACCCCCAGAGGCTGACGGATGCTTTTCTAATTCACTGGCAGCAGTCAGAGGCCTGTTCCCTAAAGACAGGATGTAGCTAATAATTGCCAGGTCTGAGGAAAGACAGAAACAGAAAATCACTGTGACTGTCAAATGTGAACATGAATTGTAGAACTCCACTAAGAAGAGATAAAACTGAAAGCAAAAGGAAGCCTGAATTACTGCAGTAGCAGCTTAACAGCCACAATTAGGAGCAAGACTAATGTTTGGAGTTCTCTTCCCCTGCCCCCCCCTCCTTCCCACAATAGGTGTGAGGAGGCAGGTATCAGAGAGAGTGGCAGTGTTTGAGCAGGCAAAGCAAAAAGGCACCCGTGTGTTTGTCAGCCTGGCCTTCGTAATCATTTAAAAGCACCACCTAGCTGTCTTTCTGACAGGGACGGGAGGAGCACAAAAGCAGATCACCCTCATGCCAAACCTCCAAAGCCCCCACACAAAACCAGGCTCTGGACTCTGCGTGTATTATCTTTCAAACACCATCAAATCCTGTTACAAATCAGTCCCAAAAAGTGATTAAATAAGAGGCTTAATACATCAACTTGACAAAGTGCTACATTTAATAAATCAGCTTTTTTTGTGACCATGAATATATATATTTGTATTTATTTATTCAACTGCAGAAAGAATTAGGGATAAATGTTTTAGAGGTTAAAATAAATATTTGCCCATTTTTAAAAATATAAACATTCAAAAGCCTGAGAAAAAAATTGTTGAAAAGTAAGTAACAAGATTCATTCTATTCCGCATCAAAAGGAATTTCCTAATAATGGGTTTTACAGTGCTCCATAAAATATTCTACATAGTTTGAGAGGAAAGGGTAGCGACAGAGGTTATGAAGGAGAGCTGCTTCTCATTTTAACTATTGCTAGATAAACCTCTTGATTACAAAATTGCAGCTGTTTACAATTGAAATATCTGTAATTGAAATATAAGTGAAAATCCCTCCTCCAAATGAATACCTTTAACGCAACTGATTTTAAATGATAAAGCCTCTACAATTTTATCCTGGATAGCGATTGCATTAGAAATACTGAACAAAAATAAGAAGAACCTCCTAATTGTTGTGTTCACCGAGTCCCAAGATTTAAGTTTCATAGAGTTGTTTTAAACAGTGCTCCATTAAAAACATACTGAAGGCCTACTCTGGGCTACACTTGTTTTCTAATGGTCTATACTTCTGCTAGTCACCATTGCTTTGTGTGGAAGAGAGAGACTGGTAGGGATGAAGAGAAGAATGGAAAGGGTGAAAAGTTGAGTGTGCTTATTCGGAGACAAAACATGGAGAATGTATCATCAACTAAAGAATAATGGTATCTTATTCTTACTTTTTTCAAAACAATATTCCACAGAAAGAGAAGTCACAAAAGTTGGATTAGACATATTGAAATCTTGAAAATATCTGGAAAAAAATTGTATTGTCCTTAAGATCTTGTGATAAGAAAATACATTGTAGTTATTGAATCACAAATCACAACATCACTTACTCAAGTTTGTTTGTTGTTGTTCATTCACGCCAGAGCATTTTTTGTAATTACTATTATTATTTATTTTAAAAATGTCGAGCACAATTCAGGTTTAGGTATACAAGTCATATTACAGGTAACGTTTGGGCATCCCTTTGGTCCCTGCTTTGCCTGGCGTGAGATCAGTTACCATTATTGATGTGGTGTCTCCCCATCCTCCCCTGGTAGTATCCAGGTACTGCCAATCCCTTTCTTATATTATTATGCTAAATGTTCAGGGTCTGCTTACTACAGAGAACATGTGGAACTCAGTTCTTTGTTAATGTGATAGATCACTGAGTACTATAGACTCTAAATCCATCCAAGTTGCTGCAAAGTACATATGTTTGTTCTTCTTTATGGCTGAATAATATTCCATCATGTGTATGTACCACATTTCAAAAATCCAGTCCAGTTTCAAAGGCCAGCATGGTTGGTTCCTTGTTTTTGCTACTGTGAACAATGCTGCAATAAATGTTTGTGCAGGTATCTTTTTGTTAGAATGATTTGAGTTCCTCCAGGTATATTCCCAGTATGGGAATTGCTGGGCCATATGGAAGGTCAATTTCCAGTCCTTTTAGAAATCACCACACTGTTTTCCAGAGATTGAACTAGTTTGCATTCCCAACAGCAATGTTGAAGCATTCCCTTTTCTCTGCATCCTCGCCAGCATCTGTTGTTGTTTGTTTTATTAATGACTCATGCCAGAGCATTTAGAAAACATATGCCATCGTGTACATTACAGTCTGTAAAACTTTCATGCATATTTTATTATTTGATCATCTTTTAAAATTTTATTTTAAAGATGTGGGGTACAATTCAGGGTTATGTACACAAATGTTCATTATGCATTTACCCTTGTTGATGAGGTGAACCCCACATCTTGGCAGTTTCCCACTACTGCTAATCCCTTTCTTATAATATTACAATAGTTGTTCAAGGTCTGCTTATGAGTGAGAATATATGATACTTCATTCTTTGTTTCTGTGACAGATCACTCAGCATTATAGCCTCTAAGCCCATTCAAGCTGCTGTGAAGATCATAATGTTTTCCTTTTTTATGGCTACGTAATATTTCATTGTGTATATACACCACATTTTAAAAAACCTAGTCCTCTTTCAATGGGCAGCACAGTTGGTTCCATGTATTTGCTATTGTAAATAATGATGCAATAAACATGCATTTGCAGGTATCTTTTTCATAGAGTTATTTGAGTTCCTCCAGGTATGTTCCCAGTAAAGGGATTGTGGAGTCATACGGGAGGTCAATTTTTAGATCTTTTAGGAATCAGCACACTGTTGTCCAAAGAGGTTGTACTAGTTTACACTCCCACCGCCCCTTTAGAAGTGTTTTCTTTTTCCCAGATCGTCTCCAGCATCTGTTGTTTTTTGAGTTATTCATGGCCATCCTGACTGGAGTTAGGTGGTTTCTCAATGTGGTTTTAATTTTCATTTCTTTGATAATTAGTGAGGCTGAGCATTTTTTTCACATATCTGTTGGCTGCTCGTATGTCTTCTTTTGAAAAGTGTCTATTCACATCTTTCGCCTGCTTTGTAATGGGGCTTTTTTTTGTTTTCTTTTGTTTTTTTTCTTTTCAGCACATTTGGGTTCCTTGTCAGATATACAGTTGACCAATATTTTTTCCCAGTTCATGGGCTATCTCCCCACTCTCTCAATGGTTTCTTTGGCTTTACAGAAGCTTGTTAGTTTGAGGAGGTCCCACTTATCTATTTTATCTCTTATGGCATGGGCACTTGGAGTTCTGATCAAGAATTGGTTGCCAGTTGTAATTTCCATGAGGGTGTCTCCTGCATTTTCTAAGGTTCTTATAGTTTGCAGTTTTACGTTCAAGTCTTTGATCCATTTAGAGTTGACTTTTGTGATAGGTAGGAGTCATGTTTTAATCTTCTCCATGTTGTCAGCCAGTTTTCTCAGCACCAGTTACTGAATAGGTTCTCCTCTCCCCAGTGGTCGATTTTGGAGGCTTTGTCGAAGATGAGTTTGTTGAGAAATTGAGGTTTTACATCTGGAATCTCTATCCTGTTCCATAGATCTATATGCCTGTTCTTATACTAATACCAGGCTGTTTTTTATTGTAGCTTTACAATAATCAAAGTCTGTGAGTGTGATATCTCCCCCACCCTTTTTTTTTGCTGAGGATTTGGCTATTTGTAGCCATTTACATTTCCATATGAATTCCTGTATTGTCATTTCCAGGTCCAAGAAGAATGATGTTGGTGATTTAATGGATATTGCATTAAATCCATAGATTGCCTTGGGTAGGATGGACATCTTAATAACGTTAATTCTTCCAATTCATAAGCATGAAATATTTTTCCATTTGTTTGTGACATCTTTGATATCTTTGAATCATGTTTTGTAGTTTTTGTTATAAAAGAAGTTTCTTTGACTTCTCTGGTTAGGAAGATGCCAAGGTTCTTCATTCTTTTGTGGCTATTATGAATGGGATTGTGCTTTTTACTTGGGTTTCTGTTTGTTTATTGTTTGTGTATAGGAGTGCGACTGACTTTTACACATTTACTTTATACCCTGAGACTTTGCCAAAGTCCTTTATCAGTGCAAGGAGGTTTTTGACAGATTCTCTTGGGTTTTTGAGGTATAGAATCATCATATTATCTGCAAAGAAGGATAACTTAACTTCCTCTTTTCCAATTTGGATACTCCAATTTCCTTTTCTTGTCTGATTGCTCTAGCTAGGACTTTCAATACTATGTTGAATAGGAGGGGTGAGAGTGACATGGCATCCTTGTCTTATTCTGGTTTTCAGGGGAAATGGTTCCAATTTCTGTCTGCTTACCAATTTCTGTCTTTGGGGGCCTGTGTTTTTTGCAGTTTTGAAATTTAATTAAGGAGGGAGATGTGATTCAGAAACTATCTGTAGATTCCAGTATCTGCTGACAGGCATGTGGGCCCCTTAGAGCCCACTTCTCACTGCCTTACAATCTGCCCACGCAGTGAGGGTGTCTGTTTGCCCTCTGAAAGTAAAATAAGATAAGAAAAGGGGAAAGAATGGAAAAAAGAAGAAAGAAGATAAAAGAAAGGTGGAGAGAGAGAAGAAGAAGAGGGAAACATTAGCATACCAACTAGTGAATAAAAAGGGAAACAAACTAAGACAGAAAACCAAAAAAGACAAAAACATACAGAGAATTATACAAACCAACAGACAAAAGCACCACTGTTGGTGTATTCTCCCTCGAAAATACCCATACACAAACAAAATCTTAAAAAAAAACCCATTAAATTAACAGAAACAAAATAAGTACAGAAACGTAAACAAAACAGACAGAGAGAAGAAAAAGACAAAAACTAAAACAAAAACAAACAAGAAGAAAAAAAAAACCACATTGCTCTGTGGTTGCTTCTGTATCTTGAGGTTCCTATCTGCTGTTTTCACCTTAGGTCAGGTCTTCAGCCCTTCCCTTCTGCTCTCAGCACAGGCTGATAGGGTTGCTCTCATCGTGGGTCAGATGCCCCATGGACTATTGTGGGAGGAGGATGGATTAGATCCAAACTCACCTTACTCGCTGCTGATCTGATGTGTCTGAACCTGTTCCGGGTGGGAGTGGGACATCTGTCTCTCCAAGTCCAATGAGAAGATAGTCTCTGGTCTCAAGATGGAGACTGGGTGGAACTGGGTGGGGAAATCCAAGTCTCTGCCCACTCCCAGGACTGAGAGGATGGTGCCTGTTGGTGTTTTGTCACCAGCATTGAAGCTTTATTCCAGATTTTCATGACTGACCTTCTCCACTGTTCCCTCTGCTCGTGCCCAGTCTGCTGCTGCAGGTGATGGCATGGGCCGAATGCCAGGTAGTGAGGGACAGCTGTTCTCTGCTGCCTCTTGTCAAAAGAGCCCCAAGGGAGGCAGACAATCCTGCACACCCAGGTCTCCACTCAGGGCAGTGGTGGGTTGCAGTTACCTCTGGAGGAGAGCCCTGGGTGCATGAACACGAGTCTCCCCTCAGATGTGTTTTCACTCACCCACTAGCACACAGCCACTCACACAAAGAGTCTTTATGGACGTGCTTTTGCAGAGACTCTCATATTCCAAACTGTTCTGTTGTCATCTTGTCCGGAAAGCCTCTATTTGATCATCTTAACAATGATGGTTTGTAGACAGACATAGTCATAAAGGTCCTATTATAGAGATAAGAAAATGGAAATGTAAAAATCTCATCTTTGAAATCCAGGTCTTTTGATTCTCAGTTAAATGTTTTTGTGTGTTTGATTTTCACTTTTGTTTTAATTTGCTTGATTTTGTCACAAAACTTTGCTGAAGTGACAAAGGATCAATTTCTTGTTTTAATGGTGGTATTATGTTTTTGTTTTCTATTTACTTTTAAGACAATAATTTACACTTGTATAACTTTTGCTGGCTTTCCTTTACTTTATCTCTTAATTTTTACAGTCTCTGTGATAAGCTATGAGATGGTATTACCCTCAATTTACAAAGAAAGAGAATAGGCCCCGAGAGGCTAGAGCTTCACAGCTATAAGTATATAAATACAAAATGTTTTCCTTACTTCGAGCCCAGGATTCTTTTATAGCATGCCTTTACATTTTTTTTGAATACTGTATTTTAGGACTTTACTTTTGTTCAAAGTAAAACTGCAGACAAATTAAATTTAACAGAGTTTAATTGATCAAGGGATGATTCGCAAATTGGGTAGCCCCTGAACCAGAGTAGGTTCAGAGAGACCCAGTGCAGCCGGGAGATGGAAGAAGATTCATGAATAGAAAAAGGAAAACAAGGTGCAGAAACACCAGGACTGGCTGCAGCTTGGCATTGGCCTTATTTGAATCCAGGATGAACAGTTGATCACCTTTGATTGGCCAAAACTCAGTGATTGGCACACTAATAGGTTACAACCTGTTCACACACCCAGTTAGGTTACAATTCACTATGTACAGAGAAACCTTTAAAATATGTAAAGCAACAGCTTTAGACTAAATTTAATTTAACACTTTTTATGCCATTAGGTATGCTGTTGTCTGATAAATTTAGTCATTAACTTTATATGAAATCATTGAATTATGAAGATCCTCTCAACCCCAAGATATTAATTTAAAGCTTGCTTATATTTAAATATAATTTTTTTCCCTCTCTTCACTAATCACTTGTTTATTCTTTACATTACCCTAGGGCTCTAAGTATGTAGCTGAATAGGTGTCTTAGTTGACTTTTTCATTTTATAATGAATTCTCATAGATTTTCATTTCTAGACTCAGCAATTTAATTACCTTGGGGTTTCCTGTAAGGATGCCTCCTGCCCTTAAATTTCTTCAAAGATGAGAATTATGGTTCTAGCAATGGTTCCCATCATAGGTAAGGGCATGGTTGGAGAGATTGGGATGTATGCTTCTGGTTCTTTTTGACTCAGACTCCCAGGAAACTTACAAAAATAGAGACTACAATGTAGTCTCCTGGTTTAAATTGGCCTCATATGAACTTATGCAGATGCCGTGGCTTCTGCCTAAAGGAATCCTGAGTCTATTTTTTCTTCTGGTGAAATTCCGACAGCCTTTAAGACCCAGTTCAAGTATTTTCTCCCCTCTGAAACTTTCCTCAGTTGTTCTCTCTTACATGATCACATTATGTTTTTCCATATTTCTGTTAGAGCTCCGATTCCCTTTACTATGACCTGAATATTTGTATTCTCCCTCAGATTTGTGTGTAAACATCCTAATCCCTAAAGTGATGTAATTAGGAGGTGAGAAATTTGTAAAGTGAAGCAGTTATGTATCTGTATCCTTATAAAGGACCCCAGGGAACTGATTTGGCCCTTCCACCATGTAAGGTTACAGAGAGAAGGTGCCACCTATAACTCAGGAACTAGGCCGTCACCAGACACCAAATCTGCTGGTGCCTTGATCTTGGTTATCCCTTTTCCCAGAACTGTAAGCAATAAAAGCCAGTTGTTTATAAGTCATCTAGTTTTCGGTATTGTTACAGCAGCCTGAATGGACTAAGACAGCCTTCTATGGTAATGATTTACTTAAATGTCTGTCTCTCCTATTATACTTTAAACTTTTGAGAATGTCTATTTTATTTTTTTGTTGCCCCTGCCTAAGGTTGACAAAATCCTAAAGAGATCTAGATTTTTGAAGGAGATGAGAAGCCACATGCAAAGCTGGAAAGTCAGCAGCTATTGTCAATTTAAATGCTTTTTATAGATCACGTAACCTTTCTGAAAGTGTTTTCTGTAGGATGTTAATAGTGATTAGCAGTATTAACCAAGTATAAGCTTCTCTTGTTCCCTTTTCTCATTTCAGAGCCATGTTTCTTTATTATATTTGTGAGAAGTGCAATTAATATTATGATTACAACCAAAAGACTCTACCTCATAACCACTCAAAGTTATATGCTCATCTACGATACAGCTTATCAAATAGAACATTAAGGTTTATGTCCTCACTGATTATATTGCCATATCAATATTGATCTTGCTACCAGGCAGTAGCCAGACAAAATAAAACAAAAACAAAACCAAAACTATTGTATACGTTAGATTGGGCCAGTGATGTGGCAGTGGCCAATAAACCTGAGATCTTAGCAAATAAACACAATAAAAGGTTATTTCTTACTCGTGTAATGTCTCTTTCAGTCAGCCAGCCCTCCTTCGTCTTGTAACTGTTGATGAGAGCAGGTGGACTCCAAGACCATAGCAGAGGAAAAGAAGCTGAAGAGTCTCAGAGAACATTTTGCAAGCAAGTGTTCTCACTTCCCCTGGTCCTTTGGCCAGAAGCCAATCAGATGGCTCCATGTATTTTCAAGGGTGGTAAGACCTCCCGCAAAATCCTACATCCCCAGCTGTTTCCTAGGCTCAAAATAGTTTGATTGTAGATTTTGACACTAAATGACCTCATTGAGAACGTCCCATTCTTTTGTTATATCACCTAACCATTATCATCACAGGGTCATCAAAATTCTGAATAAGTGTTGCTCTTTTTAAGGCTTCTATTTTTCAGCCATTTGGCATAGTACAACTTTCTGGGTTATACTTGAAACTCTCCTATGACATTTTATGATAGCTAAATGGCTCAGCTTGCTTGCGCTCTTCAAATCTGAGAATCATCTAAATCCTGCATGAGAGATTCTCTAAGAAAACAGTCAACTGGAGACTGGTTCCCTCAGTCTATGTGGGTATTTGTTATTCTTGGAAATCTAGAAGGAACCTAATAACCAGGGCAAGGGTCTGGGTCAAGGGGAGTTGAGCTGAGCTTTTTTGCTTGTACTTGTAATAGTATAAGTTGTGAGTGACATGCAGGAGCATTTCATGCCACGTGATACACAACACTAATTACAATAATTGCTGTGCAGCCATCTCTTATATATTGTTTATTCAATATTTGTATATTGCCAGCTTTCAGAAAGAATTCAAAATGCAGATCTCATTTGAACGTTCAATAATATTTTGAATTGATCAATCTCTCTTCTTCCCTTGTCTTCACTATACCTCATTACTTCTTGTTTAAATATGATCTAATACAATCTTTCCTTAACTCATCAATCCACTTCAACATGCAGTCTTGCCTTTCTTCTTTTTGTTTTGTGAATTATTCTACACTTTATGTGTTTATCTCCTACTGGGTTTTCCTTGAAAATTTGTTTCTATTTCAATGACCCTATTTATCTAAAGCCTACCTAATTTTAAACATATGAATTTTGAGACATGACTGTACTCCATATCCTGGATTAGATTCTCAGGTACTTTCCGTTTTGGAGAAGCAATAAAGGGACCCATGGAGGAGACGATATTGAAGCATGAGTTGATTTCACATTGCAGGGACAGTTTAAAAGTATGAAAAGGACACTGTAAAATGAGGCATTAGCATAGAAAAAATATTTGTAGCGTTTGCTATGTGCAAGAGTTGTGCATTTAGTGTATAATGAAGACTAAATTGTAATCTGTGATTTTAATGGGTTTGTAATTTACTGGTGAAAAAAAAGTATTTTTGTAAATAACTATAGTATACAAGAGAGGAAAACCAAAAGAAGAAAACAAAACAGAATTATCTTTTGGAGGGCAGGCTCCCTTATAGTTCAGGCTTACCCCTCGAGGTAAGTGTTCTAGGAACCCATTGACATCAGTGCACCAGCTAGCATTGTTGTGAGAAGCTGCATTTAGCTTCAGTAACTTTTTTTGTGGAAAACAGGTGACTGATTCTTCCACCATGACAAGTCAACTGCCCATGCTGCTCTGAGTGTTCAGCAGTTTTTGGCCAAAAATAGCATGACCCCTGTGTCCCACCCTCCCTACTCACCTGATCTTGCCCTGAGATACTTTTTTGTTGTTGTTATTTCCTCGGATGAAAAAGTCCTCCAAGGGAAACATTTTGACTATGTGGAAGAGGCGGAAAAAAAAATGGTGGAAGCACTAAAAAGCATCAAAATTGATGAGTTCAAAAACTGTTTTGAGCAGTGGAAAAAGCATCTTGATAGGTATATTGCAGTAAAAGGAGAGGACTTTGAAGGAGATTGAAGTTTCAACATATAAGAATAAATACACAACTTTTAATAAATAAATTCCATTTTTTGGAAGATCCTGCCTTGTAAATTCCAATGATTAATCATGTCACAAAATACTTACAAATGGCACATTGCATAAAAGGCTAACTAAGATTTTACCCTGTTAAATTTCTTAGGAAAGACATCCTAGTAGATTCAGAGGTTAAAAATGCATCTAGAAATTTGAGTAGAAATTAGTAATTAGAAGGGAAATGTAAGTCTACCTTTACTTGTAGTTGTAGAAATCGATACAGTATCATCAGAAGACAATCTGGATGGAGTAAGGTCTGTAAAGAGATTTTGGAGACTAATGTAGGGAAAGTTAGTTAAAAATTGCTTCAGAGAGCATTAAGCCGAAGGTTGAAAAATCTGAAATGTATCCCACAGACAAAAGTGAGTCTCCGATGGTTTAGAACAAAATGCTTTTTAATTGAGACTATGATAATTTGCTATGCCAGAGTCAATACTACTATTTCACCAAGTGAACATGTTTGTAGTATATTTTAAATGCTTCTGTTTGTTAGAGCTCATTGTGTCACCTAGGTGTTTCATGTCATTCTGGCTAAGAAGACTGCCCTTGACCTCCTAAGCTAATGCTGCTTCTGTCTTTCTAGGCATGCACATCTAAACGGTAACTTATCAAATCTTCTCTCATTTTGAGCAGTAATGGCTATTTAAAGGGACATTATGTCTTTAAACTTTTTTTAAAAAGGAAATAATTGTCTTTCTTAAGATCTGAAAAAGTCTTTGCCTACGGTCTCTGAAATTGGATGTGAAGATATTATTTTGAGCAGGTAGGATAAAATTGATGTTAATAAAGAGTCTAGAAAAAATATCTGAAAAACAATTTATCTTGGGAAAAGTATTTTGTAAACCATTATATTTATATTGCCCTAAAAGCCTTTACGAAGATTCTGTAAATTAGTGTGTCTGCTGGAATAAGTATCTTTTAAAATTCCCCTTTATATTAATGCCCTGATATTTTCTGACAAATTTGTTTCTACATCATCCTTATTTTACAAATGAGAGTAGCTTAACTAGCTTCCCAGGTGGCTGGAGACAACGAGTTTGAAATTCAGGAACTTTTATTTGAAATGAAACTGGAGACATGGTAAGTTGCTATTGAAAAAAAATCACCAAATGCACAGTAAACAGATCCTAAAATGGTGATTTGCCTAAGCATTCAGTCTACACAGTCTGTCGCTGAGCCACTGCTCTTGAGTAGAGCAAAGTGACTGAGTTCTGGAAAGGCAAGCTATGGTTTCAGCCATTTATATGCATTTTAATAGATTTATAATTGAATTCAGGATTCCAGTTGGAAAGCAGGAATAGGAAGTCAGGAAAATGTGTCCCTGGGTATTTCTTTCATTGGGATCATTGAGAAACAAGCCACATACTGACATAGGAGAGAGGTGGGAATTGGTGTCCTTGCAGCAGAAGAATACGAACAACCAAAGATCTCTCAGAAGTTGCACTTAAAATGCCAGGCATCTGCCATCTAGATGGAGAGACTGACAATTTTGACATTTAAAGCCTAACCATTAATACCATTACTCATTCCAACCAGGACTACGTCACTTTATTTGCATTAGCTAAATACATTATGAATAGAAGTCAAACTGGTCATGGCAATACACGGAATATGGAAATTCCATTGACTTCTCTGGCAGAAACCCAATGTCTTTTCATTTTCCCTTTCCCCCTTCACAATGGACACAGCTGGGATCCTGCATATATAAACAAAAAGGGCTGGGTTGTTGCTTTTACTTTCTCTTATATTCGATGATTTTAATGTTTTTAGCTTTTGCTAATCTCAAAATAATTCTATTATATTTCCTCATGTTGTCAAAACAAAATCTGCAATTTATTCTAGTAAGGTATATATAAATCTTATATCGTTTCCATTTTTATTTTTGTAGATAGATACTCAAATTTGATAAACAAACAGATCGCTATGATTCAGTAAACTCTAATCATTAAACAAAAATTGAACTATGAAAACTCTTACTAAGCAAATGAAAATTAAGGAATTAGTTATTAGCACATACCTTAGTGCTGTGCTGTTTGAGTACTTTGCAAAGAGTGATTTCAAAGAGGTTCTTTTCATTTTTTTACATTCTTTCTAAAATCTAATCCAATCATCCCCATTCACGATTACGATCACAGTCAACATGATTAGGTGATTTAATTATTTTTTCTAAAATGTCTTTGAATCCAGTTATTTCTCACCATTTCTTGAGTAATTCTTTACAGCCAAAGCCAGGCCTTTCTCTTTTACACTAGGACATTCTCTTGGAAGAAGCTTCCAGTGGCTGATCCTTACTTCTGCTGCTCTAGGTATAGTCCTACATTCATGGACTTTAAATAGTCTTCCTCAGACACACTTCTTCACAAGCTTTCTTGATGAAGAGCAGATCTGACCACAAGCCGATTCTGGATCCATCCGCATCCTTCCTCCCACCCCCTCCTTTAGCATATGTGTAAGCATACCACACCACAGACACACCACACACACTGCACACACCACACCACACCACACATACTCCACACACACATCACACATACCACACTCCACACACCACACCACACACACATACTACACATACCATACATATACCACACCACACACTACACAACCACATACTAACTACACAACACACACTATATCATACACACATTACACACACCACACATGTGCAAATGACCACACATACATACACACACCACATTACACCCACACTCTACATACAACCATACACACATCACACCACACATACACCATACCATGCACATTATACACACCACATACACACCACACGTCATATCACACACATAACATACCACACACCACATACATACCACACATACCACACATACATATCACCACACATCATACCACGCACACATACCATACCACACACCACATACACACCGCATACACCACACACATACATATTATCACACACACAACACAGCATACACACATTACATGCATATCATATATCACACCAGACATACCACAACCACACACTACACACACCACACACATACCACATATGTGCATATAACCACACACATCACACCACACAAACACACACACATACACACCACTTACTAACTATATCACACACACACTATATCATACGCACACCACACACATGCACAACACCACACATATAAAACACTACATACCACACATATACCACACACACCACACACATCACACATATGCATATTACACACCACACACACCATGCACACACGCACTATAAGTCACCACACATACCTACCACACATACACACAAACTAAACACACACACCCCACACAAATACTTGCACAAACACACACACTGTTCTCAAAACCAGATATTAATTGCATTCCACTTCAATCTTTCCTTCACTGTGTCCCCCCAATATTCATGTGGTCTCTATTTTACATATATTATTTTGTCTTTGTTCATAGGGGCATGTGATTCTTTAAAATGCTCTTCTGGCTGAATGTTTTTCTTTAGTAAAATAGAGCCTCCTTCAGGAGCATCCCTGATTCCTCTGCCTACTTTATGCCATGTAGCCAGTTTGGTTTGTGTACAATGGCTTTTAATTAGCTATTATCTTCCAGAGCTGCATTTTGCTGTATTTTTCATCGTCTGGTTACCTAATTACAATGGTCTTCACAGCCCTGAGGTCATTCACAATACCCTTCCTGTTCCTTGCTCCTATAATTGTCACCATGCGAAGCTCCTCTTTGCAGTAGATGTTATTGGTTTCTCATGCCAGATAACCAAGCCTTCTGCCTCTGTTTGAGCGAGTTCTGCTGTTTTACGGCAAGCGAGAGAGCTGTCTACACAGCAGAACTGTGTCTGGCATACCCAGGATACTCCCATGAAGTGCCTTGCTCCTTGTGCTATTATGGCATTTTTTCCTGTAACAAATTTTTTTTAAATTATGTTAAATATAACACAGAAAATACCTGTAAAGCATATGGACAGTGTTATGAATTAAGTAAGTCCAATGCCCACCCAGGTCAGGGGCCACCCTCTCATGGTGTCCATGACTAAGGTACTGTCTAGACCTTTATGAAAATCGCTTTCTACTTTCCTTTACAGCTTTATCACTCAAGTGTGCTTCCTTACACATTATAATTTAGTTTGCCCATTTATTTTTATTGTCTTATAATAATTTTAAAAATTCAAGACCAATTGCTTTCCATTGGTATTAATTTCATGCGAAGACTTCAATAGGCTCGCTCCTGTGTTTCCAAGTTAACTTACAAACACCAAATTGATATCTATATCCTATGGCCCTATTCAAATCCATATGGATATCTCTCTTTCTCTCTCTCTCTCTCCCTCCTTACCCACCATCCTAACCATATCATCCAAACACAGATTGCATTGGTTCTTAAACGTTGTCTTGACTTCTAAGTCATTAATCTTAAAAAGAACTCTGTTATTTTCAAGTATTTAAATTTTGGTATAAATTAATAATTATGACACTAAAGTCAGGAAGAAGGGCAATGCAGAATATACTCGGATATGCTATTACTCATGGGTACTGATGGGACACAAGGAAAAAAAAACTCTTTTACTAGAGAGCTGTTATAAAAATCTATGAAGACATATGAACAGCCAACAAAAACATGAAAAAATGCTCAGCCTCACTAATCATCAAAGAAATGCAAATTAAAACCACACTGTGATACTACCTAACTCCAGCCAGGATGGCCATCATCAATAACTCAAAAAACAACAGATGCTGGAGAGGATGCTGGGAAAAGGGAACACTTCTACGCTGTTGGTGGGAGTGTCAGCTAGTACAGACTCTGTGGAAAACAATGTGGTGATTCCTAAAGATCTAAAAATTGACCTTCCATATGACCCAGCAATCCTCCTTCTGGGAATATACCCGGGGGAACTCAACTCTATGAAAAAGAAACCTGCACACGTATGTTCACTGCAGCATTATTTATAATAGCAAAACCATGGAACCAACTGTACTGCCCATCAAAAGAGGACTGGATAAAAAAAAAATGTGGTACGTATAAATGATGGAATATTATGTAGCCATGAAGAAGGACAAAAGTATGGACTTTGCAGCAACTTGGATGGACTTAGAGTCTATAATACTCAGTGATCTATCACAGAAACAAAGAACTGAGTACCACATGTTCTCACTTATAAGCGGACAATCATCATAATACTATAAGAAAGGGATTGGCAACAGTGGGAAACTGCCAGGGGAGAGAGGGGAGGGGCACACTTCATCAATAAGGATACCTGATCTCAAACTAGGTGAAGTGGGGACCAAAGCGAGGCCCAAACTTTGACTGTACGATGACCATTTGTATATCTAACCCTGAATTGTACCTCACATCTTAAAAAAAAAATCCTTGAAGATTATGTTCAGAAAGAACATTTTTCATTCCAGGAACGATTTTAAAAGAAAGTGAAAGTCACAGAGTTGTCAGTCATGGTGGTTCAAGCCCGTAATCCCAGCACTTGGGGAGGCCGAGGCTGAAGGATTGCCTGAGCTCTTGGGTTTGAGACCAGGCTGAACAACATAGTAGGGCTCATCTCTACCAAAAAAAAAAACCAAAAAACAAAAACCTCACAGAGTAATTTTCTTTAGAGGAGCTCAAATGATTTGCAAACATTATCTTTTTGCTTTCAGTATAGCCTCTAAGGGTATAGAACAGCGGATAAGTCATGATAATCTTACTTTGAACTAAGTAAAATAAAGAAGGCAGAAATAAAGGAGGATGAGAAAAAGTAAGCACATTAAAAAAGAATGTAACTAGCCGGGCTTGGTGGCTCAGCCTGTAATCCCACGATTTGGGAGGCTGAGGTGAGTGGATTGCCTGAGCCCGCGGGTTCGAGACCCGCCTGGGCAACTTGGCAAGACCTTATCTCTACAATAAATAAAAAAAATTATCCGGGTGTGGTAGCATGCGCCTGTAGTTCCAGCTACTTGGAAGGCTGAGGCGGAAGTATCGCCGGAGCCCAGCAGGTCGAGGCTGCAGTGGCCGGGAGCAGGTGACAAGTGAGACTCCAACTCAAAAAAAAAAAAAAAAAAAAAAGAAAGTAACTTAACACAGAATCTAAGAATTCCAGTAAGAATTTACTATCTCTGATACAGGATACCTGATTTTCCAATGCTGACAATAAGCCTGAAAAAGCCAGGGCAGAATCTTTGTAAGCTGAAAAAAATCTACCTCCTTAAGTTTGAAATCAAGGAAACCCACTTACAAACCCCACCATGAGCATTTTTAAATTTGGAATTGTGATTGGAAGCATCTTCCCCCTGGCAAGACTAGTTGGAGGTTAAGAACTTTCCTCATTACTGAAACAGAATTGCCTCATCAATGCCGGGGAATTGAGGTATTTCTGAACAAGTTTGTCAGGTTTGTATTTTCATTTTGTAGCCTAGGACCTCATGGCAGACCTACATTTCAAGATAAAGTTGATATGAAAAGGATAAAGTTAAGGCCCATTTAGAAAAGTCTGGAGTCAGCTTTGATGCCTGCCCATCACTCACGTTTATCCACTTCCACATTCAAATGAAGCACTTGACGATACTATTTTTTTTTTTTAGTTGGAGTCTCACTCTGTCACCCAGACTGGACTGCAGTGGCCTCTCCCAGCCACCGCAGCCTCGACTTGCTGGGCTCCGGTGATCCTTCCACCTCAGCCTTCCAAGTAGCTGGAACTACAGGCGCGCGCTACCACTCCCGGCTAATTTTTTTTGATTTATTGTAGAGATGAGGTCTTGCCAAGTTGCCCAGGCGGGTCTCAAACCCACAGGCTCAGGCAATTCACTCACCTCAGCCTCCCAAGGCGCGGGATTACAGGCTGACCCACCGAGCCCGGCGACAATACTATTTTTAAAATAAGATATTTATGTTTTAGGTTAAACGCATATGGCAGCGTGAAGTGTAACTCCAAAGAGCAATCTCTCTGCGCTAACTACAAACACAGGCTCTTATGTATGTAACACTCGTAAAAGGTCAGAAATACATTTTATTGTTGAAGTGCAGCAAATATAATACTTCAGTTTATTTCAATAATAATTCCCTGAATGTCATTTCTTTCTTCAAAACAGTGATTGTAATACAGAGCACACTCTTCTTTTGAATTAAGACAGGTGCTTAGCAAACCACTGGCGTGTCAGTCAGTACAATACTATTAACATGAAGAGTTGACTTTGGTTCCATGTAAATGGCCTTGAAGTACTGATAAGACCTATCTGGGCTCAAATGTCCTATAAACAAATAATAAGAATAATAAAATCAGCAAATACACATCCACCCCAATTCCTCATATGAGGCTTTATTAAGTGAGCCTTGGTTAGTAAATATGAATTTATTCCACAATGCAGAATGCACAGAAACTTGTAAAGTTGTTATAACAAAGGTTTTTTTATTACTTAAAAAAATCTGGTAGTCAAGCTTACTTGGCATTCCCTTGATAATTTGTTTAGTTATTGGGCTGTTGATGGTTCTCACTTACATTTTAAGTGCTATTTAATCCATTTAGGTCACCTCAAAGCAATGAAGAAGTAATCGTTTTAAGACTTTGAACTCACAGAGACATCTATGTTGCAGTTTCTTAATGTATATAGCATAGCATGGTGGGTTATTTTTGAAAATACAGAGGTAAAAAGTTCATGTATATCTGCATGTATGTTTGTGAATGAATGAAATAGAGAAAAATTTAGAGTCTACTTTTATATTTCAAGAGATTTACTTGTTGCTACCATATTTCGCACCAATTTCTAGAAGCATATTGTGACATGTAGGTCTGAATTTACTTTTTAAAACAGTTGAAGGATGTTTTAAGAGCCCCTTTATGGTTGGTCTAAAACATTTGGCTTCTGAGAGTCATAGTGTGATGTTGTCTTTATCAGATCATTAATTCTACAAATAAGAAATAATGTCTTCCCATCCTAATATTTCTCTTTCTGTTTTGCATAAATGTTGACATAAATTGAATGGAATGAAATCGAACAGTTATAAAGTGTTTCTACACCTAGATTTGAGCTGGATTCACAAAACCACTCTTCTAAACTTAATAGAATCCTTACCAGCCACTGAAGTGAGAATGATGCTGCCAACCTTGATGGATTATTGAAAAGACTCCGTGAGACTATATAAAGTGGTATCATGATGTTTAAACAAGACAGATGCAACCTCCTATCCTCTCACCTTCTACATCAACTTAATCACCAACATGAGGCCTTGTTATTTCCATTTGGAAAAGTCTTTCTAACCTGTCCAGTTCCTCCTTCTCCATGATGCCGCTTGATTTGACCATTGTTTGTTATCTCGAATATAAAGACCAGCCCTTACACAACTCTCTGTTCAGTCTTGCTCCATTCTAATGGAGTCTTCTCTCTCCAACCAGATGGGACCTCTCAAAACACAAAGATGAACAAATTAACCCTTATTTAAAACCCTTCAGTGACACCCCAAGTACCAATGTAAAGTCAAATCCCTTAACATGGCTTACAAAATCATCCTTGGTCTGAGGCTGTCCAGCTCCTTAGTATGGTCCCTGAGCTCTCTTTCTGTAGTACCCTTAGCTTCAAAAAATAGCATTTATGGGTAAAGAACTTAAGTTCAAATAATGAATTTCTTGAGTTGAATAAATATACAGTTAACATTTCTATGTCTTATAGACTATAATTTCCTGTAAGCCTGAGACCAGAACAAACAGAGGAAGTACTTGGATGAAATTAGACTATGTCAGACATCAGCGAATAAGAGGAACCTGGGAAATCACCTGGATTCTCCAAGTTGGGTTCTTGTGTGCAATATGAGGGTCTCTTGTACAAGGTGGTTTCTCAGTTCTTAAAAGACACCAGACTTAGAAGTTCTTTGACTGTGCATGCATATCATGCACATATATTATGTATACATATTTTGTATGTTCATTGTATAAAATATTAAGTCAACATATTATGCACTCATGTAGTATATGCATATTGGACATGCATATGCAATCAAGCTAAGCAATGTGTCAAAGAGGCCAAGCCTATACTCACACAGCAACTTTTGGGGTGCTGACATCTACAATTCCGTCCAGATATTTGAATTGTCAGTGAGAGTTATCTATTAACATGTTAAAGAGTCTAATTAATAGCTGTCATTTAACTTTACTACATGCTACACACCCTAAATGCATGTGTTCCTTTACATTTTATAACAACTCCCTCACATGAGCATCTTTAACCCGATATTGCAAAAAAGAAAACTGAGTCTTAGAGATGTCAAACCTTGCTTCACAGATAAAAATGAAAAGAACAAACAAGCAAAAACAAAACTAGGATTTTTAACACCAGTCTGTCAAAAGCTCCAGATTGAAGCCATTATGACATACTCCTCCTAATAGCTGTCTAACTTCAGATTGCGATAAATATTCTTCTTCATTGGTATACAATTTTTTCTTTTAAATTCGTGTCCTCTCTCACTCTCATGGGGAGATTGTGACTCGGGACAGAAAGGACTTGAGAGAAGAGGGGTACTGGTTTCTACGGTGGCTCTGAGTATACCCTGGACCCTAGGCTCCCATCAGGGACCCTGCTGCTAGAGTCAGCATCATGAGTATACCCTGGACCCTAGGGTCCCATCAGGGACCCTGCTGCTAGAGTCAGCTCTCAGCCCTGCCCCTGCATGGCAGTTGAGTGTGGGGTTAATCTTACAGCACCTCAGCCATTAAAGACAGACTGTAGTTATTGCCTTTGGAATAATTTTAATAATAATAAAATCAGTCACCATATGCCCAGCTTTAAGTGTATCACAAATATCAAGAGTTTTCTAATTTTAGTGCATCACACGTGGCCTTGATAAGGGTGCTTGCTTTATCTGCATAACCCTGGACTGCCATGTGACAGACTCACATTTTCATTTACATGAACAAATTAAAACATAAATTTTATCACACTAAAACAAAATGGGGAAACCAGCATCACTTGTCATGAACACGAGGTGAAGCAGCACATGCCTAAGTACATGTGTAAAACTGAAGTGCATTCATGTGCCACCTCAAATTATCCATTCTGTCAAAAATAGTTGACACCAAACCACACTTTAGAATACCTAGATCTATGTTCTTATCTATCACTGATTTTTACAATCCTAAAAGACTGAACATATTATCTCTATTTTATAAATATAGAGACTAAGGAAGGCTAACTCAACTTGCCAAGAATTCTACATTTTCGGATTCCAAACCATCCAATCTTTCCACTGTGAATCTAGATATAGGTTAATTAGATTCTTCTCATAGAATATTTTTTCACTGTAGACCTACATTTTTGTGTCTCTGCTGTTTATACATCTTACCTTAACAGTCATGGTAAGCAAAGGTGAAAATCATCAACATTTTAATATCAGAATTTAGGTCACTGTGTACTTAAAAAAGTTCTCCTTAAAAAGGAGATTATGCCTTTCAAGGTACATAGTTTTAAAATGCTGATGTCTAAGGCTGTGTGTTGTCTTCCCTGTTGTTCATACAAACTCCTGAGTCCTGGTTTACAAAAATCGCAGAGAGACATTCAACCGATATGTGTCTGTGGAATGGACTCAAAGCTGCCCATTTTAATATAAAGTGATACCAAAACTTCACATTTGTTTTGGGAGTCCTTTCAGCTGTGTGCCTCTTTCACAAATCCCCTACACTCAGAGGGAGGGAACCACAGAAACAGCACAACCCGTGAAGATTCTTTGTGTCACGTTAGATGCTGGCTTTTATGTTGCAGTGCATTGACATGTCACGTTCAGACATTTTAACGAGAACGTGTAAGACTTTACATCTGTTACCTTCAGATCTGGGAGGGAGGGGGAGGAAGTTACTGCAGATAGTATTTTTTAAAAAGGAGAGAGAATGAGAGAGACAGAGAGAGAGAGTGCAATCTTATTACTCCAGTCATCTGTTCCCGACCACACAGTTTCTTAATATTCATAACTATGCTGAAGGAAACGAAGAGAACTGAGATGCATCTGTCTGAGAGTCTGCTTTTGAGCTCTACGTGGCACTAAGACCAGAAGCTCTCATCAGAGCTTTCTGTTCCAACATAACTGCTTAACTCCGTCTTCCCATCATTTCACATGTTAAAAAATTCATCTTTTTAGAGTGGTCACCTTACTTAATTTTAAAAATTATAGTTATTACATACATCAAAGCTACAGAAAGCATATAGAAACTTAAGTGGAAGCCTGGCAAATAGGAATATCGCACCTGTGAGCAAAGAGACAGGGTCTTTGACGCACTTCTGCCTCAGAAGATATTATGCAAAACGAATAAAGTATTTCTTAAAGTTTGTCAGTATGCCAGAATTCACCACAGCTTTTTGAGCAGAAAATAAAAGAAAGATGTACTTTTTTTTTTTTCTCAATAACATTGTGCCTATTGAAAGAAGGGGGGCAGAATATGACTCTTTGATCCATGTGATATCACTCTGTGCTGTGACAGGCTGTAACACAATCAGTAAACAAATGGCATGCAGTCCCTTATGGAGTAGTGATGTCATGATGACCTTTGAACAGGTCCTGTGGAGTAAGTTAGAGGAGGGTATGGACGAGATGGTTATCATCTGACTGGAGGGGGAGAAATATGAGATTTGTAATTTTCTGTGTAGTGTTATGTTTTGTATTTTTATGTGGATTTGCTTCCAACTTTTTTGTAAAACTAGGTCACTAACCTCTTGACATGTTCATGCATGAATTTGTACTATATAGCAACATTCACAGCTCATGAATGTTATTCTTTTGCATTAAGTACTATGCTTACATGTTTTGAACTTCTCTATCTCTTCTCTCCCAGTCAACATTAAGTTTTGAATTGTATATGAATTATTTCTTATTCTGGTTGCTTCCTGAAAAAATTTTCCATACACATTTCTAATTCCTTCGAGTTTTGATTACAAACACTATTACTGCTACTACTAATATAGGGTACCTGCTATATGCCAAGTTACATACTCAGAAATTCATATTCCTAATGTGTTACTCTCAACAATCGCTGCAAGGCTGGCATATAGTCAACATTATTACATTGTATTACAGGTCTGGGAACAACGCATAACAGAGAATAACTTCCCCAATGCCACACAGTTACTAAGTGGTAGAGCGGGACCACTACAAGAAATCCTGGAATGGAAAAGAAGTCAAGGCAAAGGAAATCCCGGGCACTACGAAAGGCCAAGTGGTGAAGCGGGGCTTGACGTAGCCACCACTGTCTAAGCACAAGGAACATTCTAAGTCCCTGTTAATGTGGGCAGTTCACATTGCATGTGGCCTAGTCCACAGACTCACTAGGATGCTTCCTTACGTGAAACTCCGCCCTCTGGCTTCGAACTGAGATGGTTAAAATTGGGGGAAAAATGTTGTAAAGGAACAGACTTGCCACTACTAAAGACAGTAATTTTAAATGATCAACTTCTGCTGATTTTAACCTCCGCGCCTCCACCAAGGATTTCAAACTTATACCACTCTATTCATTCCAGTAATCCAATACAATTTGTTCCAAATTTGAATCTGTGCTCCTCTCAGCCACCAGGAAGATGTACTAAAATTGAAATACTACCATGTTCTTTTTTTCTTAAAATTCTTCATAGCGCCCCATTAGCTATAATTGTACTGCCCAGCATGGTAACCACCAGCCACATGTAACTATGGAGTACTTGAAATGGTTTAGTACAAATTGAGATGTGCTGTAATTGAAAAATACAGATCAGATTTTGGAGACATAATAGAAAAGTAAAAAGGTAGAGTAACTCATTAGTAACTGTTATATGGTTCACATGTTGAAGTGATAACATTTGGATGTATTCGGGAGAATAAATTAAAATTAATTCCACTCATTTCATTTTGCTTCTTTCAGTGTGGCTCCAAAGCTATGTCTGATGTGATCCTGGAGGAAAATAGACAAAGGACAAAAGTGCTTCTCCTAAGAACAGAACTAGAGCAGCCAGACTAACATGAATAAACTTCACAACCAGCCAGAGAGTCCTTGCTACTCCTTCCAGTAGGATATCAAATGTACTACATTTACCAGGGAACTTTCTCCAGTGGGAAGTGGTTTTCTCATCCCCAAAACATGTCTCGTTCTCTCTGTTCTTGCATATTGGCTGCATGGGCGATGATTTAATTCTTACTTATCCGTAGACCACCAATTAGAATCATGATTAAGCCAAACTCAAAAAACTGTAAGTGGATGAGTCATTCTGAACCTTAACCCAGAGCTGAGTGGATTATTCTGATGAAACTGTTACAATTTAGAAAGGGGTATGTTCCACAAGAGCATTGACATCTTTGTAGGCCTTCATGGATGGGAAGAAGCAGCTGCAAAGAGAAGTGAACAATCATTGTTTTTTTTTTTGTTTTTGATTTTTGCCTCACAACATTAATCCTTTCCCCTTTAAATAACCATGCCCCAATGTCTTGGGAAAAATAACCCTCTCCTATGTTTAATCAACGTCTACGTAAATTGTGAAGACAAAGCACTTGGTATAGACGGCCTAATTTAATTAGCCATTTCAGCTTCATAATAAAGCATGAAGTTCAGACAGAAACACGTGATCAAAATTAAGCCCATCAGGGCCAATGAGATTCAAGCCAGAATTGTGTTTGTGCTATCTGCAAAATGAACTGCTGTTCCCTCTACTGCAGAGAGAATGCTCACACTAGAACTGCCATAGCTACCTTTGGGCAAATGTTGCCTGAGGAGATTCAAACCTGAGGGAGCAGAGCAGAGAGCAGTGTTAACACTGTTTGAGACGTGGGTCGTGTCTTACCCCAGGACACATTTTTTGTTTTTCTTAAACTCATTTGAGTTGAATTTCCTAGTGACTACAGAACATAACATCTAATTCCAACGATAGCATATTCTTGACAAAATAAGATACATGACCATAAGGAAAAGGCTGCAGAGCACTTTGGGTGCGTTTTATAATGCCTAGCTCATAGCATAGGTAACTGATTAATGCTTCTAGAGGAAGAATTTGAAAGACTAGACCAGATTATGTTACACAAGAATAGGAAGGAGAGACTGTTATTTTATTTTCAATATTTATGTGGCATAAAATTAAACAAATCTGGCTTGAATTCTTCTTGGAGCTTTTTATTTATTATCTTTAAATTCAAAGCATATTTTTAGACGTGAATCTGGCATTTGTACTATTGTGAGTGTTTCCAACTTCTTTGGGAGGAGTGAGAGAATTTAAACATATATGAGCTTGCATGTGTGCAGGCAGGCATGCACACACAAACACACAAGAGCTTTCCAAGAAGTATAATTTTTTACATTTGAAAGTGATATCTCAAAAATTTTCCTGAGAACATGTCTTTAGAAGGTCCCTTCTTACAGATACTGATGTATTTCAAAATGCATATAGACAGCATTTGCAAAAATTCAGTTGAAGGCAGCAAAAAGTTAATCTAACCATACCATTTTCTCCTAAATTAAACTATGATTATTTGGTTAAAAAACATAAAAATTGTATAACCATATTATTAAAATTTGTGTTATTAAAAATTGCATATCATTTCTCATCTAAAGAGATATGCATGCCTTCAGACTTTAAAAGAGTGAGCTGAACGTCTGCTTCTTAGACAAACATGCTGTATTAATCTTGTGTAATGTCTAGAAAATATATACACTCAGAATATTCTGAAATATTGAATTGAAAATTGAGTGTTGAAAAGCTAAGCTTTATTCATATTTTTCCAAATAACTATGTCCTTGACTTTTCAAAAAAAATTTTTTTTTCTTTTGTGGTTTGGTTGAGCTTCAGGTGGAAAGGAAGCATTTGCACAGAGCCTGAAATACTGGTCTGCAAGAGGTCATGAAAGAAGGTCGTGTATTGAATTATCAGTAGTATTATCAATTGGGGAGTATCCAGTATCACATCCATTTAGCCTCTCCTCTGGCATAATGAAACTGTTTATAAGACTTCCCATGGTAATGTCAGTACAGGAAGGTAATTATGTGAGTGGAGGCTGGCTGCTTTGTGAAGACAAGAAATGTCATAACTAATGGGAAACAAAATGAGAAGACAACCTGGTTCTCTTTCCTGCTTTTGGTCTCATATTATGCATATTCATTTTTTAAAAGACTTGAACAATGTTTGTAAAAATTCTAGCAAATAATGTGCACTTTATCTGGATCATTATTGTTACTGCATCCTAATATATTTTCAATGTTAAAATCGATCACACAAGAAATGAAAGGATCAAGTTTCTTGATTTCTACCAGCTTTTGGCACTGACTTTACAAAACTTGAATTGTTTATTTATGTATTTATTTATTTAGCAGCTTAAGTGGCAATTAGTCTAAGCATGCTGAGAATTCTAAATGCTGACCATTTGACAACTTGGAAGCTTTTAGCCCAATAGACAATTGTGCACTTGTTATGTTGCCACAAGTATATGAAATCTCTGCTAAATTATAATCTATTTTCAAAACTGTCCCATTTCACTACAGAACAATAAAATATTTATTGGAAATAATATTAAATATATGTTATATTCATTTTTGTTTTTATTCTTAATGTTGTACACCACTAGAAATTGCTATTTTTGCCTTCTTTATAACCATGTTATTTAATTGTTGTTGTTTTGATGAATGTATTTATTGTATCTAAGACGATTTAGTTTCCACATTCTATAGTCTATATATTTAACTTTATTTCTCTATTATCTTAAAAATGCAAAAACCTGAGGAGGTTAAAAAACTGATGTTTTCAGTTCTGTGGAGGTATTTTCTCTAAGCAGACATATTCACCTAAATCAACTAATATTAACAACAGTTTCTCAATAGAGATTCACATTCTTCAATCTATCTCAAGTTATTTTGTGTAAACTCTTCAAAGAGAAGGTCAGTGGTGAATGGATATTGTGAAAATTCTACACAAAATTACTGTTTGTGATCAACTCAGAATTTCTTGTTGCATGGGTTTTTTTTTATGATAGATGCCATATCTAATAATACACACACACACACACACACACACACACACGTGTGTGTGTGTATGTGTATCTCCATGCACTAATGAACAAAATATTTCAGTTAAAACATGAACTAAGAACTAAAGTCTCCAGTTAAAAGCAAAAATTAACTGACAGAATAAAAAAATTCCAACTATATGACACTTACCAGAAACATATCTAAAGTTTAAAGCATCTATAAAACATAAGGTTAAAAAAAAGTGCAGAAAAGAAGATTCATAAAGGAAGTACTGACCAAAAGAATTCTATGTAACTATGTTATTACCAGACAAAATTGACTTTAAGGCAAGGCATTACAAGAGATAAAAAGGTAATTATGAAAGGTTCAAATGACAAAAGGTTCAATTTACCAGGAAGATGTAACAATTTATAGATTTCATACAATTTTATGACCTCAAAATATGAAAAGATAAAACTGACACAATTATAAGGGAAAATAGAATAACCATAATAACAATTATTATGGAAAATTTTACATTGCCATCTTTAATAATTAAAAGAGCAAACAGATAAAAATTTATTAAGGATTAGCAAACCTTACTTAATGGAGAAAAAAAAAAGAGGGACAGTGAGAGAGAAAGCGTAAGAATGAAAGAAAGAGAGAGAAAACAAATAAAGTAAGGAAGAAGAAAGGAAAGAAGAGAGGAAGGAAAGGAGGAAGAATGGGAGAAAGGGATAAAAAAATAAACTGAACTGCAGAATATACACTTTTTGCAAGCATACTTGGGACATTTTTCTAAAATTATACATATCCTTGTCCATAAAGTAACTCTCAACACATCTCCAAGGGTTAAAGTTAAACAAAATATTTTACTTTCTTTCTTTTTTTTGACAACCATGCAGTTAAGATAGAAACAAATGTCAAAAACGATACTACAAATTATTCTTATGTTTGGAAATTAAGAAATATATTTCTAAGAAGCCCATAAACCAAAGCAGAATTTGTGATGCAAATAAAATAATTTGAACAAAATTATAATGAAAACACTATTATATACTAAAATTTGTGGGATATCAATAAAGCAGTGCTTAAGAAAAAATTATATTTATACAAATATATATAGAGGTCCGTAAATTAATAAACCAAATAATTGTCCAACAAAGTTAAAAAAAAGACACTGACAAAATAAACATAAAAAAGAGCAGAAGAAAAAAATTAATAAAAATTAGAACAGAAGTTAATAAAATGGAAAGCAAATACAGAGAAGATCAGCAAATCTAAATGGTGATTTTCCAAAATGAATAAACTTGATAAACCTTTGGTAAAATTGGTCATGAAAAACAAACCAACATAATTTCATATATTAAAAAAGCCATTTCTTATAAACCAGCAGATATAAAAATAATAAAGTAATATTATGAACTTTAAGTCAATAGAACAGAAAATCTACTTGAAATGAACAAAATGTTCCACAAAAATAAAACTCACCAAAATTGTTTTCCCCTCACCATAGAAGAGATAAGTAATTCTTACTATAAGGAATTAAATATCTAAAACAAACAAAGATATTGACTAAGAAAACAATAGATCCAGATGGTGTAATCCCCAAGATTTCCCCAAATAGTTAATAAAAATATGATGCTAATAATACTTATTTTTTCTGAATTTATTGTATGAACTAATTAACCTATTAATGAAAGTGGAGAAAATCACTGACCACTCTTTAATGAATAGAGCTAGAACGTCTGAAACAAAATATCAGCCAGATTCAAACAAAATAAATCATGGCCTCATTGATTTTGTACCTGAATGCAAGATTGGTTTATTATAAGAAAATTATTCAGTGTATTTTTAACTAAAAATGCTTATTACAGGAAAATAATAATGCAATTGTTTCAATAAAGGCATAACAGCATTTGTGAAAATTAAAATTCCATTCATAATAAAATCATTAAACAAATTGAGATAGGACTATGTATAGTAATAAAAAATGTTGACCAAAATAATAGCATGAACGTCTTACTTAATGGTAAAATGTTGGATGGTCTCTTCTTGGGTGCTAATGAAGGGAGAGGATAATCTCTATCATGTATTTCTTTCCAGTATTGTATAAAGCTCCTATCCAGGATATCAAGTATTACAAGTTAATACTATACAGTATATTAAGTAAAGAAGAAATGTAAAGAAACAAGAATTGGAAAGGAAGAATTAGGTTAATAGGAAGAAGTAAAACTCTAAGAATTTGTAGATGCTATAATAGAAAGTATCCAAAAAAGTCTACAAAAAAATAAAAATCCCTCAAAACTGTAAGAATTAATGAGAGCTTACCAAAGGTGATAAAAATAAGATCAATTTAAATTAATTTTAACAACTTTATTGCTTCATTATAGTTACATGTAAAATTGAAGTAAAAAATACCACTTATAATAAAGATGCAAACCTTCATAAGACCAGAGACAAATTTAAAAATAACAAAATAAGTGTAAGACATCTGTAAAAAATTCTCAGCCTTTGTTGTTCTTTAATGACATTGAAGAACACTCATGGAGAAATACAACATTTTTTAAATTGGAAAACACAATAATAAAATATAAATGTGTCAATTTGTCCCATATTGAAATACGTATTCAGTGCAATACCAAACAAAACCCCAAAGGAGTTTTAAAAATTCTGTGGTATAGCTTGATAAAATTATTCTAAAAAAACTATGAAAATTCATACAACCAAAATCGTTTTTACATTGTTAAAAAGAAGATCAAGCTTAGAGATCTTGATATATCACTATCAAAGCTTTTTATAAAGGTCTAGAAATAGATACAGTGTTGTGTACCTGGAAGATAGATAAAGAGACCAACAGGCGAAAATGGAGAGCTCAGATTAGACCCATGCATACTTGATCAGGAGTTGTGGTGACAGCTTTGAAAATCAGTTGTAATGTACAGTCTTCAATAAATAGCATTTAGCCAACAGAAAATCCATACAGCAAACTAAGAAAATGTGGATCTCCATTTTGTACACAAATTTACTCCAGATGAATTGTTAACCTAAATGTAAAAGTCAAGGAAAATAAAAATAAAATTTAAGATTCAGATATAGAATTATTTCATTACCATTATTATTAGGATAAAGAAAGACATTTATAAAAAAATTAAAAAAATACAAAGATTAAAGAAAAAAACTAATAAATTGGGCTAAATTAAAAAAAAATCAATTTTACTTATTAGAGGCATTAAGACAGAGTGAAATAAGCCACAAATGAAGGGTTGCATCTGCAACTAATTTATCTGGCAAAAAATTTCATACTTAATGAACGAACACAAGTAAATATTATTGGAAAATAATTCAAAAGAAAAATGGGAAAGTACTTAAACAGTCACTTCACAAAAGGTCATACATATGTCCAAAAAAATGGAAAACGATGTCCAATGATATTAGAAATTGACAAACTGTGAATTATATAGTACATCACTAGACAAGCAGAAATTAAATCATCTGACAAAACCAAATATTACAGAGCACACAGAGCAATGGTAGCATGTTATGCTATTGAAAAACCTTTTGGTGATCCCCAGTAGAGTTAAAACAGGTATATATTATGAACAGGCAATTCCACTTCTGATAATATATGTACCCAGTAGTCAGTTAAGCATATGTACAACCAGATAAAGGCACAAGAATGTTCATTGCAGCAACATTCATGAATAGCTAAACACCGGAAATAATCCAACTAACCATCATCAGTTGAATGGGCAAATACCTTGTAAAATATTCAGACAATGGAACACTATCCATAACTGCAAGGACTGCCTAATATAAAACATGGGCTAATTAAAAAAAAAAAAGCATGTTTGAGTAAAAGATGCCAAGAGCAAAAAAATTCATGCTCTACACTTTCATTTAATAAAGTTCGAAAATTAGAACAATTAAGATAGAATAAGGACACACACTTGAGTGATATGAATAGAAGCAAAGAAGAAACGTGGTCATCATCTAAGCCAAGATAACGGATCCCTCAATTTAAAGGGTTACATCAAAAAGGATGAATAGAAGGCACTGGGGGTACCAGCAGGATTCTAGCTTTTGCTATGGATAATGGTTATATGGGTGTTTACAATGACTTGTTAGTCTATATACTTTGTTTTGTACACTTTCCTAGATGCATATTTCACCATGAAAAGTTTTAATAGTATGTAATATTTTCCACATAGAAATTTTCACTGATCCTGGTACTTAATGGGGAAGGGGGAGCAAGGAGTATGTCAACCTTGTTCTATTTCGTGACACTCAAACATGCCAATTTTACTTGTCACTTATACGCAGTGTCATATAAACCACTATTTGTATCTACATCTATAGAAGTAGCTGTAGATATAGATTCAGATGCAGACACAAAGCAAAGAATATTTGTAGCATTGTGCTGCTAAATTTATATTCTTTGAAAATCTGAAGTGGTTAACCGATTTTCTCTTATATCAGATACAATGAACAGATTCGGATTTTTACAATACTCAAGTCAAGATGCAAAACTTAGTTGTTATTGCATTTCATATTAAGTAAGACATTTAAAAATCACTCTAACATGTGAAAGTTTGCTTATTTTAAGCTCTGCTAAAGTTCTTTGAACGTATATGCATACCAATCTTGATAGGAGGAAGGTAGGAAGTTTATGAACATAGGACACTTCCTAAATATACGAAAAGTTTCTGCAATACTTTACCATTCACTATGAGATGTTATTTTGGGACATTCAGTTTCAGTCGTATTTTCAAATAAAAGGTTTATTTTCCATGGAAATACAGATATGCTCCACTATGTAGACATGAATCTGAGAGCTTTGGTCTTTTGGACTGTGCAGTATCTTCAGCTTTCATGCCCAGAGGCTTCAGGATGTGATACACTCCAATAACATGTGAAAGTTGCCAATTTGTCCTGACATTGGAAGATGTGCCCCCCTGGCAAAGTATAAAAATGTAGCTATATTGTTTGATTTAGCTGTTGTTGTTGTTGTTTTTAACTACATAAGAGCAAATGCTATTAACTGGAAGCAACTCAAATGCTTCCTAACAGGGGAGTACATTAAAAAAAAAAAAAGCGAATGCTATTAAAAACAATGGGGTGGCAGTTTACAATTTTGATATAGTAAGCATGAGATGAGACTTTCTGGTTCTTTTTGAGATAATCAATTACCTCATTTTAGGGGAAATACATATATATATATATATATATATATGATATGTATATATATCAGAAACAAAATCTTACCCTTTAACGTAGCGTTACTGGTTATATTGACCAGCGAAATCATGAGAAAAGAATGGAAACAGTGTTGTTCAAAAAGCTGCAGATGCTACATTTTTATCATTAAGGAAATTGCACTCAGAATGCAAGTGAAAGTGATTGTAAGTTTAATCAATACTGGGACTCTAATTTGACTAAAGAGCTCCATATTTTGGTAGAAACATCTTAATTGGTTAAAAAGGAAGGAAGGTTTGTTTCTGCCCCATAACGAGATGCACCTGGACGGTGTCTGTCACTTGGGATTAAACTACATCCTATGTTTAGGAAGGAATCTTTACCTCTAGAATGTGTATCTTGCAAATACAGCCTACTTTACAGGGGAATTTTTTTTTAAGGTAAGATATACTTTTTTCAATTTTGTCTGCTTAGTAATCTTGTCAAAGAAGAGACAGTATTTAAGCAACTTCCTCCTAAATCTACCCAATATTCCCCATTAATCTGCTACTCCTAAATCTCACCCCTTTCACTCAAAAGGATCTGTGTGTTAAGAATTTATAAATTTGTAAGGATTTAGTCCAGCTTCTTGTAAGAAGATTTTTCAAGAATATTGATTCTGAAACCATGTTATGCCTCAGGTATGGCACCAAGTCCAGTGGAATGATGAAAAAGATGATGGAAATGGAAGCATCTCTTTTCTTGCTAGACACAATTTTCTGTGCTCTAGATTTAGAGTCAGAAAATCTGGTTTTGAGCTTGCACTATGTGATTTGCTGGCTGTTTGACTTTGAGATAAATTCAAGAAAATAAAGATGGAATTACTGTGAAGTTCGGGTGAGAAAATGTATCTGAATGTATCTGGGAAGCAAGGGATCTGCTTGTTAATAGATGGCTACAAGATGCTTATACAGATACCCACATCTCAGTGAGGATCCAGGGCTATAGCTCTAATGCATGCATCCATCATTCACCTTTGTGCAAAGTTCTTGCCACTCAGTTTTAGGTGTGTCTCTTACAATGAATAATTCGATTGTGGAGATGAGAATTGGTTCAATCATGGAGATTTTGTCTTTTAATAAATTCATCTCAAGCTTCATTCACACTATGATTGTTTCTTTGAAGGTTTTTGCTGTCTGGTATAGATTTTTTGAAAATTTATTTATGTGCTCTTGGTGTTTGTATTTAATTTATAAGAATGCTATAAAGTGAAAGTTTGTGTCTCCCCAAATTTATATGTTGGAGTCCTAATGCAATGGTATGGAACATGGTACTTTGGGAAGTAATTAGGTCATAAGTCTGGAGCCCCTGATGGGATAGTATCCTTAGAAGAGGAAGAGAGCTAGCGCTTTCTCTACCATGTGTGAAGATACAGTGAGAAGACACCTATCTGCAGTCCAAGAAGCAGGTCCTTTCCAGCCATCAAAGCTGCCTGAGCCTTGTAAGACTTCCATTCTTCAGAATTAAATGTCTGTTGTTTAAGCCACCCAGTCTATGTTGGCTTATTATAGCAGCCCAAACTGACCAAAATGAAGAGTATTCATATTTATCTTTGAGTCTTATAAAAACATTTCCCCAGGGCCAGCAACATAATCTGTGGGGAGTCCAGAACAAAATAAAATGCAGAACTCTTTGTTCAAGAAGCAAAGGGAAGAGACACTAAAGGTATTACAATATAAAGTGTTTTTCTTTTATAATCGCTATTACTTATAAAATGTTATGGGGTAATAGTGATACCTGTGTATTAGAATAAACTTATAGGTTGCAGGAGTTGATATTCTCTGCATAATAAATATATGCATCTGATACAGTAAATAATAATGTTTTACTAATACAATAATGTGGTTATAAAATTTTTCTGGCTCAGTTTCCTGCAAAATTAATTTTGAGGTCATCAAAATTTGTACTTTTAGCAATTTCATTTTCGACTGATGTCATCGAAAGTACAGTCAATTGCAAGATTATAAATAATTTTTAATAATTTATAATATTGAAAGCGATCCTCTCTCAAATGCATTTTTTTTAACTAAGCTGTTGAGAGTATTTTATAGGCTGTGACAAGATTGTGATGCATTCTTAATATATTATTTTAAATATAAATTTTAGTGCACATAGAGCTGATTTCTTTGAAACAATTTTTCTACAAAGATTTTAACTCTTCATACAAACCAGCCTCATGTAAATCTAACTTTAATTTCAAATTTAAATGTATACAATGACTCTTTACGGTTTCTTCTAATTTTTTTTTAACTTGGGGAGGTTGAAAAAGAAACTGAAAAAAGTTCCATGATCTATGTGTAATTTAAGCACTTATATATTCTCTCACTGTAATGTAATTAAAAGAAAAATAATTTTAAATTTGCCTTTCTCTTTAATAATTGGTTGATCCAAAGCTTCATATGAAAAGAAGATTCTTGTCTGCCAAATGGAAAATGTCTCAATGTATTTTCTGTTTCTGAACCTGTAGATATTTGCTTTGAAATAATGAAATAGTTTTAAAACTGGAGATTATATGAGGGGGAACCCCAAAAAACCCCAGAATGTTTGTATTAAGAATTGAGTATTCATTCTTACATGTTTAAACTTTAGTCTACTTCAAAGTACACTCTGTTTGATGTCATATACCTATCAAGACACTTTTTCTGCTGCTCAAAACAGTTTTTGAACTTCTCAGTTCTGATACCTTTTAGTGCTTCTGCCATTTTTTGTCTCACCTCTTCCACATCAGCAAAATGTTTCCCTTTGAGGGCTTTTTCCACGTTGGGAAACTATAAAAGGTTGCTTGTAATGATATCGAGTAAATAGTGAGGGTGGGGTACAGGAATCAAGCTGTTTTGGGTCAAAAACTGCTGAACACACAGTGCCATGTAGGCAGGTGTGATCATAAATCACCCATCAAGAAATGAACAAATGCAGATCATAAATCACCCATCAAGAAATGGGCAGGGTGGGCTCGGTGGCTCAGCCTGTAATCCCAGCACTTTGGTAAGCCGAGGAGAGTGAATTGCCTTAGCCCGTGGGTTCCAGACCAGCCTGGGCAACTTGGCCAAACCTCATTTCCACAATAAATAAAAAAATTAGCTGGGCGTGGTAGTGTGCGCCTGTAGTTCTGGCTACTTGGAAGGCTGAGGCGGAAGGTTCGCCTGAGCCCAGCAGGTCCACGCTGGGGTGGCCGTGAGCGTGCGTGCCACTGCACTCCAGCCTGGATCACGGAGGGAGACTCTGACTCAGAACAAACAAACAAACAAACAAAAGGGCAAATGCATTGAAAGAAGTTAAAAAAAAAAAAAATCATCAAAGCCAAAGGCAATTTCTCACATCAACTGTAGCTGGTAGACAGATGCCAAGGGGTTTCTAGAACACTTATCTAGCAGGAGAAGCCTGTCCTTCAAGGAGTCAGCCCTCCAAATGATAATTACAGTTTTTGGGTGGGATCCTTCCTTGTAAATGTGTCTCTTTATTGCTTTCCATGTGAATCCATGCAAAATTTACTTCTGCTGTGACATTTTCTGTTTCATTGCCATCCTCCCGGTCACACCCATTTCTCCTTCCTATCATTTTGTTGTTTAATTCTTATGGTTTTATGCTTCTGTTAAACATGCACCATTAACTGCTTGTGCACCACCAAGGAAGACAAGATTTTAGAAAACTTTTATTACAGATAATTCTTTTTTTCCCTAAGTTAGGTTTTTCTGAGGTCTTTGATTGTTGATTTATTTTCTTTTCAGTGATTTCTTGTATTTAAGTTCATTCTTTCCTACTTACTTGTTCTTTAACCAAGCAGATCTACTCAAGTAAAATGGTTGTTGGTAGGTGATCTGCATAATTTGCACTTGGCCTGTTCTCAATGTCTGGAGCAGTGTGTGATTCTTCCAAAACACAATTCAGAAGGCAGGGCTGATCATATATGTCCCTTTCCAGGAGCCTGTCACTACGGGTCTGAGTTTTTGTTGCCCTTGCCTGATTTTGCAGATATTCTGAACGAATGGGTTACGGTAAAGAAGAGCAAATAATACAATTGCCATCAGAGAATGCTGCTATTTTTCTTTTAGTTGTAAAATAATGCATACGGCATGGAGGAACATAAAATAAAAATGAAAAGTTTTGTTTCTATCTCCTCATATTCCTCCCTATTATGTTTCCTACAAGCCCAACACAATTGCCTCCTCAGAGATTTCAGCTTTTAGCAATTTTGTGTGCGTATTCTCCGTGGCCCTTTTTGCTCTCACATGTGTATAGGTATATACTTTATTATTTCCTTCTTTCTATTGTGTAGAATATCAAGTTGGGAATACTCTATATAATATTCAGTGATGCATTTCTATTTCTATGAATGTATATCTTGTCAGTATATTTAAATCTGAATACTTTTGCTTAGTGCTAATTAAAACTGGATACTTTATATTTTTGAGAATTTATCTTCAAAGACTTTAGGTTTTTACAGTTTTTTACTTTTACAATACAGGTGGTGTTAGACATCTTGACAAATGTCCTCCTTTGTATATAGCTACAAGTATTTCTGTAGGATAGGTAATGAAAAAAAGAATTCTGGGTAAAAAATGATGGATATTTATATTTTCAATCAGTGATCCCAAGCTGCCATCTAAGAAGCACCTACTTCTCAAACCTCAATATAGGTTATTTTCAAAGATGTTAATGTTTTGCAAGTCTGATGGGAAAATGAATTATATCTTTTTTAAAATTGACATTCCCTTACTACTGATGCTATTGAGTGTATACTTCTATACGTTTATACTTTTTCTTCTGTAAATTACCTGTTTGTATTCTTTGCCCAATTTCTCTTTGTTGGTCTTTTATATATAAGACCTTATTTGTATTTAGGCTGTTTTAAAATGCATTGGATATAAAATGTCATCTGTTCTGTATGTTTTAAATTATCATCTCCCAACTTGTTTTTTAGCTTCATAGTCAATGAGATTGACTTCTTTATTGGTCTTGGATTTTGTTTCTTGTTTAAGAAGCTTCACCTTCTTATGTAGTAAATCCTCTCATGTACCCCGCATCTCAAATAAAATAAAGGAGTTTGACCTTCTCAAAAATTGAAGCCTGTCATTTTACAAGATAATGTTCAACCCTTTATATGACTCACCTTTTAGATTTTGAGTGAGAAGTCAACCTGGAATTTGTTTTTCTTTTAACCAGAGGGAAAGTACACCCCTCAGTCTGCTAGACCTGCCTGCATATATAAAAATGACATACAGGTAAATTCATCAAAACATAAAGACTGCACTTTAAGATTTATTCTTGGATGAATTCCAAGATGGTGATGGAGGCGATCGGAGTGCATGAGTCTCTCCATAAAAAAATGGGTGAAGAGATCAGTATTCACCCTAGGGTGTCAGCAAAAGTTATGTGAATGTCTGATTGAGTGGAGATGTGGAAAGGAGAGGACTGAGATCTCCTGCATAGGCAGCTGCCCTGCGCAGCTGCTCAGACCTCAGTGTGCTCTATGGCCCAGAGACAGGCACCATCTTTAAAGCGCCACCTGGAAAGGGAAAACAAAGGATTAAATGGTGAAGATCACCTCCAACAAGTGCCACCTGCCACTGCAGCCTTCATCCCAGGTCCGACACCAGCAACACAAACTGCGAGAAAATATACCAGAATAACCCAACCATAGTCCCAGCCGAGTAGACCCAGATGCCCGACTCTCCAACTGAAGCAACTTGCGGTCTACCCAGACAAGAACCCAACCCTGGATCACAGCAAAATGGCGGTGAGTTTTAAAGTGACCCAGCACCCCTTTCCTCAATGATCCGCGAGACGTGTGACTCAGTGGGACAACTTTCTGAGCGACAGGCACAGAGAGACCTGAACATAAACAGATCAGCTGGGGGAAGTTCACAGCCTTCCTCCAACTCCACAGGGTAAACAGGGCATTACATTTGAAGCATTCTTGGTCTGCACTGCAACCTAAGAACCCAGTCTCCGCTCACAGTGGATGAGTAGGGGTGAGTTTTAAAGTACCCTATACCCTTTCTACAGATTTAACGCAATACCTATTAAATTACCAATATCATTCTTCTCAGACCTGAAAATGACAATACAGAAATTCATATGACAACATAAAAGACCACAAATAACCAAAACAATCCTTAGCAAAAGGAACAAAGTGGGAGGTATCACACTTCCAGACTTCAAACTCTGCTATAAAGCTACAATAATCAAAATAGACTGGTATTCTTACAAGAACAGGCATATAGACCAATGGAACAGGATAGAGATTCTGGAAGCAAAACCTCAACTCCTCAACCCACTCATCTTTGACAAATCCTCCACCAACAACCAATGGGGAGAACAGAACCTATTCAGTAAATGGTGCTGGGAAAACTGGCTGACTACATGCAGAAGACTGATACAAGATCCCTACCTATCACCATACACAAAAATCAACTCTAAATGGATCAAAGACCTAAATGTAAAACTGTAAACTGTAAGAATCCTAGAAGAAAATGCAGGAAACATCCCTACGAAAATTGGAATAGGCAACCAAGTCCTAATCAAATCTCCAAATCGGATGCCATAAAAGATAAGATAGACATGTGGGACCTCATCAAACTGAAAAGCTTCTGCAAACCAAATAAACCATCAAGAGAGTGGGGAGACAGCTCACAGAATGGGAAAGAATATTTGCCAACTGTATATCTGACAAAGGCCCAACATCTAGGATCTACAAGGAACTCAAACATGCTGAAAGTAAAAAAAACAAAAAAACAAAAACAAAAAAACTCTTAAAAAATGGGCAAGAAATATGAATAGACACTTCTTGGAAGAATACATATGAGCAGCAAATAGAGCCATGAAAAAATGTTCAGACTAACTAATCATCAAAGAAATGCAAATTAAACCACACTGAAGTACCACTTAACTCCAGTCAGGATGGTCGTCATCAATAACTCAAAAAACAACAGATGCTGGAGAGGATGTGGGAAAAAGGGAACACTTTTACATTGTTGGTGGAAATGTAAACTAGTACAACCTCTGTGGAAAATAGTGTGGTGATTTCTAAAAAATCTGAAAATTGACCTTCCATATGACCCAGTGATCTCCCTTCTGAGAATATACCCAGAGGAACTCAAATAACTTATTATAGAATAAAGAAACCTGCACACACGTTTATTGCAACATTATTCATAGCAGCCAAAATATGGAACCAACCATGGTTCCCATAGAAAGTGGACTGGATAAAGAAAATGTGGTACATTTACACAGTGGAATATTATGCAGCTATGAAGAAGGACAAAAGTATGGACTTTGCAGCAACTTGGATGAACTTAGAGTCTATAATACTCAGTGATTTCTCACAGAAACAAAGATCTGAGTATCACATGTACTCACTCGTAAGTGGACCTTTAACATTTATCATAATACCATAAGAAAGGGATTGGCAGTAGTAGGACACTGCCAGGGAATTGGGGTCATATAACATCAATAACATCAATAAAGTTACCCTCACTTTACCTGTATGATGACCATGTAGGTCCCTAACTGCCATTTGTACCCCACATTTTAAAAATAAAATAATAATAATAATAATTTAGAAATATCTATTCTCATAACAGTTGCTTATAGAATGATTAAAAATTCTGTGGGATTGGCACTTGTTCTCACACAAGGGAGTTGACAGCAAGCAGAAACCAGGTATTATGTAGAAAATCACTTAACTATTCAGAATCATTTAATGGGAGAATAGAAAGACCTGGCAAGGATTAGACTAGAAATATTTTTCTTAGACCCCAGGTTTGGAAGTGACAACAACTCTTAGTTTATTATAATGCAAGAATTACACTCAAGTTCTAGTGGCATATTTCATGATAGCTTATATATTTATGCTTCATTTATTTAGTACATAGTGAAGTTTCACTTTTCAACTATTTTTATACACATTATAAGCCCAGTAAAAATTGGAACCACTTTAAGTATTGTTAGAGAGAGGAACAAAAAATAGCTGACCATTTTGTCAAGATTCCGAAGCTTAGAGTACACAGATCAGAAAAGCAACATTTTTTACACATGCAGGGCTGCAGGAAGCGTCCCCATTTGTCTCTTTCTTGGGCTTTGTAGGCACGCAGTGATTATTGACTGAGTAATTGATCTCTAATTACAATATTTAAACCTTGGCTTATCCCTTAGGAGATGACTGTATTTCTATAGGAAAAGACAGCAGGCACAAATTAGTTAATTGGGGCTTGGGTATGTAAATACTATGGTTTCCTCTATTAGTAGTTCATATGAGGCTCATGTCTGAGACAATATGGAGGTTTTCTGTGCATGAGTCATCTTAGCACAGTACAATTACTCATAGAGGCCAAAATGTCTTAAGAAATGTGTACAGTGTAAATAAAGAAATATATCTTTCCCGAGTACCTTTGTATTCAGGGAAGAGAAACATTTGACAGGGCTGGCATTTAAGATCAGTTTCATCTTTGATGCTGACCAATTTGATAATGTGATTTTCCTTTCCTTTGGTTTCCTAGTCAGTAACATCTATTTCTCCCAATCTCATAGGAATGTTGTGAGTATAAATGAGATAATAAAGCTGAGATAATATACTTTGAGAGGTGCTAGATTAGTACAAGGTATGGTTATTAATTTTGTAGGCTATTATTAATAACCTATAAAGAAAACCTGAGTTTAGTTCTACACCAGCTCACTGTACCATGAACTGAGAACTAACAACTGTGTGTCAGAATATGAAGAATACTATTTTCATAGTCTGTCCATAGTAAAATTGCTTGCAGAGCACTACATGCTTTGCAGGATTTTACTCTTTAGAAAACCATTAATACAATTCATCTGGTTGGCCAACATTCTTTAATTACACAGGTGAACTTGAACAACCCAGGTTTTGAATTCTAAGAGTACACATGTTTTTTTACTATCACTAAAGTTTAGCTAGACATGTTTTCAGAAGCAAAACAAAAGCAAAGGAGAAAAATATTTTATTTAGATATATTTGCTTCATCACAGAGAAGACCGCGAACATTTTTAATGCTGAGAATAATACTCCCAGATTCAAATGTGCACTGTAATGAAACAAGTGTCTCGATAAGGACCAGTGTGGCGGATGAAACTTGGGAAATCTGCGTGAGGAGTCTCTACTGTCCCATTTATAGGCAGGCTGCTATTACTTTCAGATTGTCAAAATCGAAAGGGGGTTGATAGGCCATCTTAGTCAATATCATTTCCAAAAAATCTTAAAGCACTCAAGGATTTGCTTGGTGGAAAACATTTGCATAAAGATTTCTTAAAGAATATCTTAGAGCTTGCTACTATATCACTGGAAGGAAGGATGATCCTATGTCTATGAGTTAGCATAGACATGTGCTGGTTGCTCTGTGTGCATGCTCTGGCATCCTTCTGGGAAGTGCACTGAATGACCAATCTTTCCTTCCTAAAATGCCTAGCATCCACAGTCTGACAGTACTCCTGCCTCTGGCCTACCTCCCGAGATGTCTCCCATTCTGGCTCCACCCATCTTTCCCAGTCTAGTCACATGCTCACCCCTCTGCTCATCCTGCCTTCCAAGCATAGTAAACTTACTGGTAGGAGCTCCCAAGAACAAGGCAGTCTTCCCACCTTTTTGTTTTTGTACTTGTTCTTATCCCTCTGTCCCTCTTCACATGTGTCCCTCACTCCTACTGTTCCCTTCTTCCCTACGCATCCTGATTAATTGGTTCTTTGCTTCTCCCGCTCTGCTACTGCTGTGTGTGGTATTTATTTCCAAAATAGAACATGGTCCCTTTAATTTGTAATTACTTGTTTGTATTCCGAATCATCAAATTTGTCACATATTCCTAAAGTGCCAGATCCCCTGTGTTCCTCCATCACCTACCTAGCCTAGGAGCTGACCACAGTTGACTTGGGTATAAAGTGATTCGGGAGAAGACTAAAAATTATTCTGAACTTTACTTCATATTTTACATCTGTGCTACCCAACAGAAAGAAGTTACTTCAGGCAAAGCACATGAACTATTATGTCTTAGGCTTTTTTTTTTTTTTTTTTACCTAGAAAAGAATTGCTATTACTCTTTCACTGATTGGAAACTTTTAAAGAATTCTAGAACACCTTAGTAGGCAAACCACCTTGTTTTGTTGTAACCCTTCTTTCCTGTTTTCTACTTGATTCTGGAAAATGCTAAAAATTCTATTGTTCCTTTTCCCATACCTTTGCTTCAATCGTTGTTCAAAAAAGTTCAGCTATTGTGAGGTAATTCTACAAAAGAGAGGTGACGGAGAAGCCCATGAAGAAACTTCCAGTGCGATTCATTTGTGGCTTTTTTTCTTCTTTTCCTTCAGGAGACAGTAATCAGAAAGAGTGCCCACAGTTGTACATGAGGCCACTGGAAATGTTGGGGAAATTATGAAGCTGTGGATTAATAAGCAGGGAGAATAGGCAGAAGGATAACACATAGATTTATGTGATACAGTTAATGTTATGTTAATCAAAGAGCATCGTCGCTCAGTTGGTCTGCAGCTTCTATTTCTACAACTAAGAAGTACATAGCTCGTAAAAATTATTTATTTTGTAGTAGAATCAGTTCTGGTTTGTGAGAGGGTCAAACAGATTCAATCTGATATTGTGAGCCTCTCCATATACAATTCTGTACACTGATTGGTGTTTTCAATGTGCTGACCCTTAAAAACACATTTTTTTTTTTTGTGGCTACCAAGACAGATGAAGATTATTTGAAGAAATTGAATTTTTTAAGAGAAGATGATATTTTTCTCAACTAGGAGGATGATAGTGAAGTATGAGAGAGATTAGCTCTATTCTGCATGGTGCTGAGAAATAGGAGTTGGGTTGATTAAAGAATGGTTTAGGAAACGGATTCTAGCTTAGTATTGAGACAGTCTCAGCTGGCCTTGGGAAATGGTGCTATGATTTGAGTATATCCCCCCAAAGCATGTGTTGGAAACATCCCCAATTCAATTGTGTTGGGAGGTAGGACCATAAAGGGTAATTAAGCTGGGAAGGCTCGACTCTCATGAGTGGATTAATGCCATTATTGAAGGAGTTCATTAATTATCAAGTAAATGGGTTCCTGGTGAAAGGGTAAGCTTGATCTTTCTCTTTCTTTCTTTCTCATCCTCTCTTGCCCTTCCACCTTCTGCTATAGGATGAGGTAGCACAAAGCCCTTCACCAGATGCAGACCCCTGGATCTTGAACTTCTAGCCTCAAGAACTGTGAGAAATAAATCTCAAGCTGGATCAAGCCATGCTGAGTCAGCTCAGACTGCTGCTTCAGAGGACACAAGCAGTAAATCTTGACGGTGTGCATATGGCACTTGACTTTGACATGCCCAGAGAGCAAGAACTGTGGGATCATGACTTTTTTCCCCAACATTTCAAAGAATGTCTTGGACAGTCTCAGACCCAGACGGAGACTTGTAGCAGGGTTAGAATCGCTGCAGAGAGTGCCCACTAGGGCAAGGCCCAGCAAACCTGTGTGTTGGAATCCCTGCAGATACCCCAGAACTGTAGAGCTACCAGTGTGCAACTTTAGCCTGGGAGAGCTGTTGTGTGGACTGAGCCCAGAAAAATCCCTGAAGATGGGGCTGCCTGAAGCCTTGGGAGCCCAGCCCCTGCCCAGTGTGTCCAGAATCTTAAGAGATTCCAGAGTCTTAAGATTTAATGTTCTCTCCATTGGTTGTTGAACTTACTTAAGACCTGTTACTCCTTTCTTTTTTTCTGTTATTCCTTAATGGAATAGGAATACCTATCTTATTACGCCTGTCTACTATTTTACTTTAGAAGTAGATAACTTTAATTTCACAGACTCATAGTTGAAGGGAAATTTGCCTCAGGATGAATGGTGCCTTGAGTCTCACCTATATCTGATGTAGATGAGACTTTGGACTTGAGATATTTTTTAGTTGATGCAGTAATGAGTTAAGACTTTGAGGGGCTATGATACATTCTGTAAGTCCACGAGTGGTAGTTTTGGATGAACGATTACATGCAGGGAAGGCAAATCCATATCCAGAGTAAATGTCTATTCTAGTAAGGAAAAAACACTGCCCCTTCCATGAAGTATATAATCCACCTACCACCTACCAGCTACCTGACAAATCACCCAGGGAGTGGTACTATATTGGGGAGGTCTCTGTTGCTGGCAGATTGATTGGGCACTCAGTGGTGGCCATAGTCAGGTTGGCTTTGGTGAGTAAGTGGTAGTCCATGTTGCTGAGCTCCATCCTGCCATTGTGGGCACTGTGTTCGTGAGCCCGTGGTGTGATGGCAGGGGCAGCAGGGGAAAGAAGCTGACTGGTCTGCACAGAATGGTCATCCTGTCTACTCTTATGGCATTCCACACAGTACAGCATTGCTTCTGAACAAGGAACTCACTTCACGGGCAAAAAGTGCAGCAATGCACTCATGTTTGTGGAAACCACTGGATGTTCCCCACCATCCTGAAGCAGCAGTTTGATGAGTGTTAGAAGGACCTTTTGAAGATGCTGGGCCAGATAGGTGACCATACTTTGCAGGGCTGGAGCAAGGCTCACCAGAAGGCTGCATATGCTGTAAATATGTGCCCAATGTATGGTATTCTTTCTCTGATAGCCAAGATTCATAGGTACAGGAATCATGGAGTAGAAATTACATTGGAACCACTCAGCATTACTCCTCTGGCTCACTCAGAAAATTGTTTCTGTTTACGTTATGCTCTTCTGGTCTAGTGGTCTTAGCTATAGAAGGAGAAATAATTCCACCAGGATACACAATAATGATTCCATGGAACTGAAGTTAAGATTACCACTTGGTCCCCTAGGCTTCTCGTGCCTCTGTCAGAAAGAGTTATGGTGTTGGCTGGAGTGATTAATCCAAACTACCAAGGGAAAATTGGACTGCTGTTCTACAATGGAGGTAAGAAAGAGTATGTCTGGAGTACAGATCCTTTTGGGAGTCTCTTAGTATGACATGCTCTGTGATTAAAGTCAACAGAAATTAAAACAATCCAATCCAGGCAGGACTAGAAAGGCCTGGAATGAAGGTGTAGGCTACTCCACTAGGTAAAAAGCACAACCAGCTGAGGTGTTTGCTGAAGCAAAAGGAATACTGATGGGATGCAGAAGAAGGCAGCTATAAATACCAGCTATGACCACCTGACCAGTTATAGAAACAAAGACTGACATTAAATCCTTCCTATTTTGTTAGGGATATGTTTATGTCTATATATATATACTTATAGTAAACAAATACATTTGCTTTTATTTCTTATTCCTTTATCATATAATGTAAGAATTATTGACTTTATATCAGTATTTAAGTACTTTTAATTTTATATCATAGTATTTTGGCTATGATCATCAGGAGAAGAGTTAACATTACCCACAACTATACCTCCTATTCTGGAGAATGGATTAGTGCATTTTCAGGATAGTTGTAATATGTTAGGCAGAATTATTGTCGCGTTATTTTTCTTTATTTGGAGATTAAGTATGACTTAAGGAGTAGTGAATGGGCGCCAAGGCCACGAGGAGTGGACTTATGATGGTTAGTTTTAGGTGTTAACTTGATTGGGATTAAGGACAACCTAGAGAGCTGTTAAAGCATTATTTCTGGGTGTGTCTCTGAGGGTGTGCCCAGAGGAGATTGACATGTGGGTCTGTGAACATAGTGGGGAAGACTCATCTTAAATTTGGGCGAGCACTCTCCAATAGTCTGGGAGCTCGGATAGAACAAAAAGGCAGAAGAAAGGTAAATTCTTACTCGTTCTCTTGGAGCTAGGATACCCTTCTTCTCCTTCCCTTGGACATCGACCTTCAGGCTCTCTAGCCTCTGGAATTTGGGCCTTGCCCCAGAGACCCTCTGGGTTCTCAGGCTCAATCTGAGGCTTTGGGTCTTGGAGAAAGCCACACTACCAACATCCCAGAGTCTCCAGGTTGCAGACAACTTGACAAGGAAGCTGTCAGCCTCCATAATTGCATGAGCCAATTTCCTTAATAAATCCTCTCTCATCTCTCTCTCTCTCTCTCTCTCTCTCTCTCTTATTGCTTCTGCCTCTTTAGAGAACCCTGATTAATACAAATGGAAAGATGTTCATCATTAGAAATATTTGTTTACTGATCAGATGATCGATTTTGGAGGGTTTAAAGAGTAGGGTCAAGCATTAGGTAGTAGATAAGTGTGGATGACCTTTTTAGGGTCCTTTCTAGACCACAAGTTCTATAAGTCAAGTCATCTTCAAAGCATTTAATGCCTTTTAATACTGAAGGTTAAACTATGTTCAATGTGGTTTTAAATGTTACTTTTATTATATGCTAATTATGTGAAAGTATGGAATAGACACTTCACTCTATTGCCCATTTCCTTTGGTCACAAGTTAACTCTACTTTCACAGATCTAATTGACTCTTGTTGAATATAGATCAATTAGCAATTTCAATATATTTCCATAATATGGTCTAGTAAGATAATCGCATATTCTGAATTATAGAGGTAAGTTTTTAAAATTAAACATCAAACTTTTGCTTGGTGCTTGCCTTCACAAATATCCATTATAAGATTTTAAAATGGTGGGTAAGAGTATTTTATTAGCTATGTGAGGAAACCTTAGCATAAGTTTTATCACAGCAGCTGCTTCGTGGAAGGCAGGAGGGCTTTTCTCCCAATGCAGCGTAATTGACTACCCTGCTGCTCTGAAGGTCACAATAAAAATGAAGGAGTAAGATACTTATTCTGGTTCTTGATTGTAACTTAAAGTAATGGAGATAGGTATAAATCAAACTAGTCCTGGGACTGTTACTTTGAAATTTGTATCAATTTGTATCAATTACCATACACTTAATAAAGGAGAGAAATACAGTTATAAGTGCATTTCAAAGGAAGAAAGAAAAAAAGCAATGTTCTAAGATTTGCATATACATATAGGGATGATCCATATGTGCATATATAAATAGTACACATACTCATATATGCATATATACTGACACATGTATTTTATGGTATCCTAAATAAGATATATCTTCTGGAATTACTGTGTATAGTGACTTGACTTCAAAAACAAACCAAAAATCAGATTACATCTTACAAAAATCAAGTACATCTTACAGAAAGCAACTTGGTATTAGTGTTCATCACATGCATTGCCCATATAAAACATATATTTTATATGTTTTCTAAATCAAATATACTCAGCTACATTGTGTATTATTTTTCCTCATCCATTGCAAGATTTGTAACTGAAATCTCTATAACAACAACAAGTGAGCAAGAGAAGATTATATATAACACATTTATTTAACCAAAGTTTTAAGTGACACAGACACCTTCAGAAATGAAGACCCAAAGACTTGGGGAAATAACTAGGTGCAGGGCTCACACCTAAAGTCCCAGTGACTTTGGAGGCTGAGGTGGAGGATTGCTTGTGGCCAGGAGTTGGAGAAAAGTATGGGCAACGTGGCAAGACCCAGTCTCTAAAATAAAATAAAATAAATAAATAAAATTTACAAAAAGATTTAGGGAAAACTATATTTTTATGGACAGCCATACAGAGGCATGATCAGAGGACAACAGAATCTGATGTAATGTAATAAACTGAGAATAACTAGATGAGGCCTGTTTGTTCAGATTCTTCCTGGCCTCTCTTGTGACATTTTTTTCCCTGTAGATATAGGCAGTATAAGGCAGGACACCTGTCACAGGAGGGTCTTCAGGACAGGAAGGTGGAAGAAGGTCAGAGAGTAATCATTTGCTTCTGAAATTTTCTCAATTTCCTTCGGCTTAAATTACTCAAAACGCTAAGGTGCTATATTTGGGAACATTGTGTTTTAATCCCTGATACAACCAATGCAGAGAAAGGCATCAGAATATGAAGTGTTAAAAAATATTTACTATACAGAGGGAAAATAAAGAGAGAAATAAAGACCTGACTCCAATGCAAATACAGTTGATTGCAGAAACACTAATTCATTTGTTTACTCTGTTCAGCTGATATATATCTTTTACATAACCAATACTAAGGTAATTAGAATTCTTCCTAATTTCAACATATGAAGAATTTTTATCTCACTGTTCCACAATTTGTTTAGAAGTTTGCTACATTATTATTCATAGATGTTTATCGTGTGCCCATTTCATAAGTATTTCAATTTGGAGGTGATTGACTAATATCAATTTGTAACTTGTTTAAGATGAAGATGAAAACTAACTACAGTATATTTTCAAATTGTAAATACAGTTTCTTATATTTTCATTGTTTTTGATTTCATAAGGAGAAAACAGTACCCATTGTCCTTAGTTTATTTTTAAAAGAGTACTAGAAAACATTGTAATATTGGTTAGCATGAAATCCATATTATTGATGCCTATGCTTTTGGTTTATTTAAAAGTGCATTTTTTGTTTCTTTTTAAAATGTATCTACATAGCTTAAAGAATGATTAATTGTAGCCAACACTATGTTTGGAATCAGTATATAACAGTACTGATCAATACAGAGATGTATATTTAAACCTATTAAAGCCAAATAATTTTTAAGTTACCTTAAAGGCTCTCACAACTAAATCAGAATCATACTCTAAACAGCTTGTAGTGATTTTATTTTAGTTCATGTACACCAGCTCAGTATTTGCTCCTGATCATGACTGTACTTCACTAAGCATCAAATCAGAAATGTTATTCTGTCTTGAGAGGCAATGCATTTCCACAATAGAAGTTCATTTGACCACATGCTGGTGTTCTCCATAGAGTCACTTGTATTTAAATCAGAGCCACAAACCTCTTTCTTTGGTTCCACCACTCCTCCCCCTCTGCCACCCGGGTATATTTTCCTTAGAATTCGTAACGTTAATTGGAGTTACATGTGTGTGTTTGGATCTGAATATACTTCCAGATGTGACTTTTGCAAGTAAGTTCTTTCAGACTGAGGCCCTTCATATTTCAAATAAAATTGCACCACACACAATATCTTCAATTTAAAAAAAAATTCCAAAGGGCACAGCCATTAGTATGATTAAACACATACAAATATTAAATTACATCTATATTCTGAATTAGATCATCTGATTTTGATTCTTGCTTTTTCTTATTTTCTACTTTAAAAATTGCAAAGATCCTGGGGATGTGATCTTAACGTAAGGAATAAATCTGTGTTATTCATTTTAAAACATCATCTAATCCTACTTGGCTTTGTAGAAAATTGAGAAGAATATTAGAAATCCTATAAGGTATTAAAAATCCTACATGTACACAAAATGATGTCAGCTGCCTAAAATTAATTTTATTTGTACTTTAATGTAATATTTTATTTTTAATGATAATAGGTATGATACAAAGGCAATAACTGCTTTTGTGTATATTCTGGATAGTTGCTGGAGAGGAAAACAGGATGGAGACAGGATAAGAAGCTAAGTGTAAAAAGAATGTAAGGGCAATTAAATCTCATTTTCTCCAAGGTCTATGCAAAAGCACAAACGTATTTCCTTGGTCATGTGGCCAAACTAGTTTTTATTTGACAGAAATTATTTTATATTTTAAGTAAATAAATCTTAAGCTTCTTCAACAAAATTGAATATAAGCTGAATCTCACTAACAAAGGACAGACTTTTCTTTTAAAAACATATGCACTACTGTGCTCTGTGGTTAAAGAAAATATTTTTAAATTTTGTCAGGTTTGGTGAAAAATTATAATAAATAATATCACAAAACAGAGCATTTTGTACTTAAAATCCAAAGAGGCAACAACATAGAGAAACATTGATTTTATTCAATCAAAGAAAATAAGAAAAAATCTACCATGAGTCATGATGTGCCCCTCCAATAACACTCTGAGCTTAATTCTCAGCCATTTGCGCAGGGCTCATTTATAACTCTGTGCCTGGTTCTACTTCATTGGCAAAGGCAGACACCAAAACAAGTAATTACCATAATTATTTTGGTCCAAGATTAAATCCTTTCACAGGACACAATTTTTTTTTTTGGTATTGGATTTTTGTTAATCATACACATTTGAAGAAAATTTTTATTACACATATTTTTACATACCAAGCTATTTGTACTACCCCTAGCGAGATAATTTAACATATTCTTATTTCTTTTTGACTCTCTACTCTTTCATTTTCTCATCACCACTTAGATTTCATCTCTGTACTTTGGGAGATACAGCAAATATCATACATAATTTAATTTTAAGCTTTTTAAAGTGAAGAAGTAGATTTAGTTTTTTCCCTAGAGCATTTTATTATGAAAATATTTTTACAGCTAAGAAAAATCCAGTCTGAAATACACAAATGAAACAAATATATGCTACAATATATTTTATTATATGGACTCGTTTTGATCAATCAATCAGACAGAAACCAAAAATTCTTTAGGTCCACATTTCAATATAAATATTGGTGGGGGAGGTTAAATCCAAGTCTCCAATGTTTAACGAGGTGTCTATTTCATTCTTATTAACTGAAATACTTTTAAAAACGAAAGTGGTTAAACGTAATAATTTTATTAGACTGTAATAGTTATTTTATTAACATTTTTCTCCAAGGATTTTTCTGTCTGATTATGAGTACTTTGCAATTTCAGACAGTATGATGGATGCTACTTTTCTATGACAAGAATTTTAACAGCCCTTCCTCAGCACTCAATGCACACCCAATTATGCGTCTGAGCTAGTAACCTTGAATTTATGTTGCCATGGTGACAAACTGGTCATGCATTATGGATTATCATTGAAATTCTACACTCCTACCTAGCATAATGAGAGTTGGGGACTTAATCAAATCAGCCATTCTGTGTGACACAAAGTGAAGAACTAGCTCTTATTGTTCAGCGCCGAGAAAGGAAGCAGGCCTGACGGGGAGGCAGCTGCAGTGCTGCAGCCTGATAGATGGCCCTTATATACATTTGTGAATGTATAGACAGATGGTGCTCAATGCCTGGAATTTCCAGCTTAGGCAGCAGCTGTTCGAATAACCTCTGCCGTCTCACCTTGTTGTCATGGAACATTGAACAGAGACTGAGAATGTGTGTGGATACATTGACAATCTGACTGAATTTACACTGCATGGCATCCTTTTTTTATCTGAAGACGCTGGGCTAGGAGGAAGGCAGAGTGAGGGTAGAAGAGATGGGCGGTGGAGGGTGGCCAGGAGTGCGAGCCTTGGAACGCCCAGAGCCTGGTGTTGGAATAGCTCCCACTTCCATTTTACAAGAAGAAACACAGCAACATTAGGGTGGTCATTTTTGCCTTGGAGAAATCTAGACTGCTGCTTTTTCAGAGTCCAGAAATTGTAGGGAGAACCTATTGAAGCTTCATCCTACCCATAGGTAATAGATATCTTTATTTTCTCTTTGCCTGTTATAGAGACAAAATACCAGGAACAAAGGAGGAGGTTGGATGTCAGGTAAACATCTGAGCAGAGAGGAGGGTGCATTGACTTCATGCAGTCACTCTCTTCTGAATATAGTGCCTATAAACTAGTGAGAAACTATCACAGAAACTTCCTGATTTGGAATAGTTTTCATACAAATAGACTTGTTACATGATCTTTTTCTCTGACACGAATTGTGGAATTAATGCAATGGCTTAGAAAAGCAGCTGCTTATGAACAGAACATCAAGATCTATAAGTCTCAGAGTCAGCAAGAATGTTTCTCAACAAAGAATGAAGACATATTATTAAGCTTGCATTACACATGCCCCCTTCCTCTCACTCAGGACCACATCCCATGATCATTGATGAGATTGTGGTCATCAATAACTCTATAAAGCCCACACCTTTACAGGATTGTTATCCACTGACATACATTCTATCTACTGATTGTTTTTTATGTGAAATTTTCCATTTGCTTGGTTGCTTAAAATTTATTTACTTATTTTCCTTTTTCAAACTCAAAATTTACTGCCTCAGCCATATGATTTGGAAGACCTAATGCATGCATGCATGGAGGAAGGTACTTCTTAAATATTTCATGAGGCTTTGAATGTTCCACCTCATCCCTCTATGACTGTAGAATATGTTAAAATGCTGTGTCAATGGAACATGCTTTGACCCAGATTATCATGGCTCCAGAAAAGCCATTATACTGTCTTAGGTTAGGTTAATACCTAGCAGGTTATGAACTATTCTGGTAAGGTTTAGGAAACAGGAAAGCTCTGAAGCTGGTGCTGTCCAAAAGACTTCTTGAAATCTGGTCAATATCACACATTTGAAGACTTCCTAGAATCTATGATTGACATTCAAGGAATTGTATGCATTGAAAATGCTAAAAATTGTGGATACTTTTTTGTTACTTTCAGAGTGCTATTCTGGGCTATCTACACAAAAAGACTTAATCTAGATTTTATTTAGACATGTAAAACTGTCTTAAATCAATGACATTATATTCAAATAACGTATAATATTTTCCATAAAATTAAATGATTAAGAAAAAATGTAGACACACAATCTGCAACTACCTAAATATATTTCTAAGCATCTGCTTTATGTAAAATGCTTTGTGTTTCAGTGAAGGAATTTGTTTATTTCAAATAGATGAAAAACAGCATTTATGTGAATTCTGTATCTGTGTACTCATGCATAAGCAACAGTTTAAATAAATTAACATAAAAATACTTAATTTTTCAATTTTTTTCTGTGAAACAACACTAAATAGATGGCTTAATTTTTTTCTATGAAAATGTTGCAAATGATACTGAGAGCATATATCCAAATAGTACTTTAAACTCTAAATATATATTTTTATATATTTATATATTTTATTTTGATAAAATAAAGTAAAAATACTGTATTTTTGCATTAATACTTCAAAATTATCTATGTGTAAATATGCTCTACACAACTACATTTTAAATGTCAATAAATAAAAATCACATTTATTTTCTCTAAAAATAATCCCAGATGTGCAATCTTAGCCAACATAAATATTTTATAAACAAGAAAATTATTCATATTAATGAAAAATTATCTTATTTTTAAAGTTTTTGCAAATTTTCAAGCTACTAAATACATATTCAATATATAGAGAGTAATAAATTAAATATGTAATAAATATAGTCCTATGTAAAAAGAATACATTTCTAAAGTTAAGATTTATTGACTATGATTTAAGTGTTACCACAATGCTTAAAATCAAAAGCACATTGCCAATTCCGTGGTTGAACCATGGAAATTTGATAATCACTTAGGCCCAAATGAGCTAATATTGCCTTACTTTCTACTTTCTTATTTCGTCATATTCTTCAGTCAGTTCTACTACGATAAAAATTGTCTAACTGCATTTTCTTTATTTTTAAATACATTTTGAGTGGATTATCACTAGAAAATGTTTGTAATTAACCTGCTCTGCAGATAAAAAAAATGTTCTTTAATATACATGTATAGTTTCTGGTTTTTGTGGTTTTATCATCTCTCCCATGTTGAACAACTTTGATCATTGCTGTTATTAAATAGGTTAGAACCCAAGTATGTATAGTAGCAAATTTTCACTGTATTTCTTTATATTTATTAAACATGCATTAGAAACACACTCAGGTTGGGAGTGGCATAGTAAGAGCACAAAGAATTCTTTTTAAAAAATTTTTATTTTAAAACTGTGGGGTACAATTCAGGGTTAGGTATACAAATATTCATTGTGCAGGTACTCTTGTTGATGAGGTATGTCCCCCTTCCCCAGGCAGATATCGACTACTGTCAATCCCACCTCTTCGCCCCACCCCCCACAGTTTCCCACTACTGTCAATCCTTTTCTTATAGTATTATGGTAGTTTTTCAAGGTCCACTTATGAGTGAAAACACATGATACTCAGATCTTTGTTTCTGTGAAAGATCACTCAGTATTATAACTCTAATTTTATTCAATTTGCTGCGAAGTTTGTGATTTTGTTCTTCTTTATGGTTGCATAATATTCCATTGTGTATATGTTCCACATTTTTTTAATCCAGTCCTCCTTTGATGGGCAACACAGTTGGTCCATGTTCTTGATTTTGTTAACAATGCTGCGATACACATACATGTGCGGGTATCTTTTTTATAGAGTGATTTGAGTTCTTCCAGAAATATTCCCAGTAGGGGGATTGCAGGGTTATATGGGAGGTCTATTTTTAGATATTTTAGGAATTGCCACACTGATTTCCACAGAGGCTGTACTAGTTTAAATTCCCACCAACAGTGTAGAAGTGCTCCCTTTTCACCACATCCTCTTCAGTATGTTATTTTTTGAGTTATTTACAAAGAATTCTTAAAAGAGCATATATGAAAATGTATTGTTCTTAGGTGACTTAGAAATTAGAATGGGTGTTGAAAAATTGGAAAATTGGCCTTTTGGTGTTGTACTTGGTGTCTTATGATAAGTTGTTGAAATTGAGAGGGTAAACTTCTTTCAGGTTTCCTCTTACTGTGGGAGATTTTCTGTCTTCTTAATAAAGACCACTTTCTACAAAAAAAAAAGAAAAGAAATTGGGAAAAAAATACACTCAGTGCTGCCAGTACACAGCTACCCATTCCCAAGGTTTACTGTCCAAGATGACCTCAACCAGGAGAGGCATACAACATCTGATAATCAATTTCTAACTGATTTGATGTCAGAGAATTTGCTAGTGTGCCACTTATCTTACTGAATGACTGTTGGAATATATTTTCAGAAATATAGGACTTCATTCTCAGAGTTCAAGCTGTTCCATAAACCTTTCCTTCACTGCTGGCATCATCTACTGATGCCCAGGTACCAGGGTGATTATATTCTCTTTCCATCATAAGTGAGGCAGCATAGTCTCACAAACATGTTTGTTTTAGAATAGTTTTGCACTGTCTTTTTTGTGAAAAACCAGAGGGAGCACCATTGGCCTACATCTTTTCTGCACTTTAGACTGGTGAGGCTGTGACTCCCTTACTAAAACGAAGGTCAAACTGACCATACAATTCAAACAGGGATTCTCCCTCTCTTAGAATTCCTCAAGTATTAGTTTCAGCTTGAAGAATGAATGAATCTTTTTCTAATGTGATATGGCTGCTCAGAGGAGAAATCAACACCCTTACCAAACTCAGGCAGGTCAGAAAGTCAGACAGGGAGTGGGACGGCCAAACGATGGACGTGAGACCTGAGATGGTCCTCCAGCTTCACTTGGTAAAAATCAGGTCAATCTGGAATCTCAATATGTCCGTCTCACTTTTCCTGCTTCATCACAGCCTGCTCTGACCTTGGGATCTCTCCTGATCAAATCAATTCCCCGGCCTTTCCAGTCACTAAGGGGAAATTTAAGATGTTATAGAAAAATATCTCCGCCTGACATGGCTGCAACACACCTGAGAGCTGGGGTGTATACTTAGGTAGTGAGGTGTAAACTAAGGCCAAGAAGACCTAAAACTTGTCCTTTTCCTCCTACTTCCTTATTCTGTGAGACTGTGGTCCTTTGGCCGTGAGATGCAATTGGACCCTCTAAGAGCCAGATTACACATGTGGTCCTGGGTGCCCAGAGAAGCTTAGGCATCAAGACTCCGTGAATAGCAAATGTTCCCTGGGAAGACGCCAAGCTGGCAGAAGTATTGTTCTTGCGTTCTTCCCGCAGTGTTCTCCTGCCCTCCTTTCTGTGCAGCATGTGCATATGCGTCTATGACTATGACTATGTGTTTGCTGGTAGAATGTGAAAAAACGTTTTAAAGCACTTGTTTTCACATATCTTTTAAGCAGCAGAGCATTTTTTCAAGTGAAATTCCAAGAACTGTGGTCTATTGCACAGATTTAAGGAAACGTTGGTTGGTGTGGGGTCATGGCCTGCTCCCAGCCAGGTCGGCCTCCACATCCCCTGCCAATCTTTCCTCTCACACATTCCCCGTAGCTCCTGGCATGGTGTGAAGAATCCCTAAAATACAGGAACGCAATGTGAAAAACCACTGGTTTAGCAGAAAGCATATTTGGAGACAGAACACAAGAAAATCAGTGGAACTCCACCAAATTCTGTGAATTCTTAAACAGTTCTCTTTGCCATTCAGTTCCCTTTTCTGTAACAAGGGAAAATTGTACCCCCTTTGTGAAAGACTTCTTGAGCTAAAGAAATTCAACACTTATGAGAACACTCATAGGGTGTAACCAAAGGATGAAATAGCCACACGATGTTGCCTAATTTCTGAAAATTTGCATATGGCAAAAAGGTACAGCTATATACTAGATATTTATACAGACAATCTCTAGGATATTTAGAAACCTAAATAATAACAAATTTATAAATTCAACCTTCAGTATGTCTATAGACTTCTTACTTACACCTCATACACAAATTGAAATATCTATAAGTGATGTGAAAAATACATTTGGAAACATTCTCAAGTTACTATTTCATTCCAGCGTGAAACAGAACCACTAGTTATGCTTGTGTCTATTTAGGTGTAAATCTTATTTTGTCAGCATCAATCAGCTTAATTAAAAAGTATCATCAGGCAGCAGTCAGAAGGCACTCTTGCTGCTGTCCTACCTGTTGTGCTCTTTACAACTTATCTTCTCTTTAATAAATCTCCCTTTCTTATTAAAAAATTTATCCATCAAATAGACAAAATATAAACTGTAAAGTGAAATAGGAAATTGACCTTTGAGGGCACATTTTATTTTCATGTATCTTAAAATCTTTTCAGGTCCTAACATTCTTATAAGATTTGTAGCATGCTATAATCCCTGATTCTTAGATTTTTAACTCTGTGAGCTTATATTTTTAAAATCTATTAAGACCCATGCTAGTGTTTAGAAACATATATATTTTTATCTTATAATTTTAATGCTAGTGAATAAGATTCTGATCATTCTGATAGAATGCCATTTTAATTTTTGAGAAACAGATTAACAGAAATTTAACAGTCAGATGTTCACAATTATAAAAACATATAATAATACGAGCTATTGTTGATTTTTAAAAAGTTTTTACAAATGGCAACACGATTTTAGCCATTGTAGGGATGGTGAATCGAGACAGCATTATTTGTGAACAAGAAGGAAGAATTGACATAAAATGCCAAACCAAAACAGTATCTACCTCTAGCTTGAAAATAAATGTTCATGATAAAATCAATACATTATCTTAACCTTAAGAAAACCAAATGTTTTCATATTGATAACAGTACATTGCTTAAATTTATTGAGCATGTACTGTATGTCAGGAAAACATTATCTTCTTCAAATTGTGCCATAGATATATTTTATTAATCCACTTTAATTTACAGATTAAATAATTGAAGCTCGGAGAAGAAAAGTTCAAAACTAACTCATAGTCAAGGTGATGAATATTTGTGTAACTTTTCATCTGTGACTTTAACTTTCCCTTTGCTTAGCAGAACTGGATTTGCTGAGAACACTGTTCAACAACTACAGAGGAGGGGCCTCAGCTCACTAGGGGCTCAGATTTGTCACAGCACCCTCTCACAAGATCCTGGTGGAGGAGCCAGAACCCCCCGCGGGCCTCCCCACATTCTCCAACCCTGCTCCTCAGGAAGGCAGAGCAGCCTGTGGCCTGGTGTCCTGCCCACTCTCCTTGATCCTCCAGGAGTCAGAGAACAGCGATTAGTTATGGTCAAGGGGAAGTTCATGTGAATGGGTGTTTAGAACACGTTCAGAAAACCATGCTCTTTAACGATAAAATGCTTTATAAAAAGGATGGCCACTGGTTGCCATTCTCCTGGGATAGTCCTAGTTTATTTCCGTCTAATCAGTGTCCGTATTAAGAGCATTTACTCTTGCTCCCAAAAGATGTGGATTTAGATAATAAATATGGTCAATCTACTCATAAACATTATTACTTATTATAATTAATTTGTATGACCTCTGTAGATCAAGATACAAGTAAAGTAAAATTTAAGGATTAATGGTGGTAAATATCTGTCTGGGGATAGGGAGACACCTCTTATCATCAAGGGTGCCTGAACGAAACATTTTTGTATACCTAACCCCTAACTGTACCCCACAATACCATAAAAAAAAATTAAGGAACTGTACTAATAGGTATATAAGAGCTTCATTAACTGAATTGAAGTTATTTTTTGTTAGTGCCTAAATTAATTCTAACATTCTTTACCAGGGCTGCATGGAAACAGCCTCTGTCTCTCACAACTTTTTCAGTGAAGTAGAAACAAATGTGTCTTTTAGGACTCTTCAATGATGACCATTCTTCAGGATGACCCATGCTGCAAGTGACAGGCTTCAGGCTGGCTTCCATGCAGCAGTGGCGGGAAATTCTGACATGTCAACATGCTCAGCTGTTCACGAACTGTGGCCTGACTTGTAGTTGCCTGAGTATTCTCTGAAGTCTTGATTCTGGATGTGTTCAACTTTTTTTTTTTCCTTCCAAGTCTTGGAACAGAAGTGCTCTGAGCTACAGTCCCCAGGAAGAGAAAGTAAACAAGAAGAGAAGCAGCCGGAAAACCTTGTCACAGCTGTACAATTGAAAGGTAGCAGCACGGTCGTTAAGCAGAGTACACTCTGATTATAGTACAAAAGTAAATTATTCTTCCCCAAATAGAGCAATGCCAGGTTGACATTAAGGTGATACTTAATATGATGATAGCCTAATATCATGAAACTAGTTCACTGTGAAGTGCTAACTCGAGTTATTAAGTCTGAGGAGAGAAAGAGAGAAAGAGAGAGAAAGAGAGAGGTAATGAAAGAAATATAGTCACTTCACACACCCACTCCTCACACTAAATGTTTGATTTGGTGATGCTAAACAAATGCAATTTAAATTTTATTATAAATGAATTAGATAAAATAATATTTTGTTTCATGTTATATTTTTAAATTTTTATTCCCACCAAGTCATGTGTTACCATTATCAATTCAACAAAGGAAAGTTAAAACCTTCTGATATTGATGTTGTGCAATTAAGATAGAAAGCAAATGGCATAACTATTAGTCAAAGGATGAATAATGAGTAAAATTGGTGCAGAAGGCCTGAAGGTCATAATGAGTTATAAGGGAAACACTAATTAGCAATGTGCTAGAGGGGCAAGATGTTAAGAAGTAAAAATAACCACAAGTATGTGGGTGAGATGATAACCAGTGGCCAGTGTTGGTTGAATGAGTCTTGGGATCTTAGAGGCATTATCAACTCCAGTGACACATAGAGAACTTGGCGAAGGATAAGAAAAGGGAAATTGAGATGAAGCAAAACTTGAAAATAAGAACTAAGTGCTAAGGATTACCCACTCTTTATTTTATTTTATTTTATTTTTTTAAGTTGGAGTCTCACTCTGTCACCCAGACTGGAGTGCAGTGGCCGCTCCCAGCCACCGCAGGCTCGACCTGCTGGGCTCCGGCGATCCTTCCGCCTCAGCCTTCCGAGTAGCCAGAATTACAGGCACGCGCTACCACGCCCGGCTGATTTTTTTTTATTTATTGTAGAGATGAGGTCTCGCCAAGTTGCCCAGGCGGGTCTCGAACCCGCGGGCTCAGGCAATCCACTCACCTCAGCCTCCCAAAGGCGCGGGATTACAGGCTGAGCC